>CAJNYU010001351.1:0-34526 GCA_905331475.1 Rotaria socialis
CACGATTACATATCCAACCTTCCTTAGAAAACTGATTCGCCAATTTTTGTCGAGATGATCTTGTGAATGAACTTTGATCATGAATAGCTGAATCAATTAACAAAAGCAATCGATAAAACAAAATATATAGCATGTATTATTTGAACTTACCAATCATTGATGTCTGTGATTTTAACGTTGTGATTTTGTCATTGTTGTCATTGGATTCATTTACTAGGAACAAAAATGGAGAATAATTTGGTAGTTGTATGTTAATTGAAGGAAAATAAGATTTCTTAACGCGCGGTCGATAATTTCCCGTTTTAGAGGAACTTCCAGTCGGACAATAGTATTCATCCTCGCCGAATGGGCATTCTGCCAAGCCATTACATCGTGAATTTGGCAAGCAGTTTCCATTAAGACAGTGGACATCTGTCACAGTCGCGGTTGAAAGTTGACCATTACATTTCACATTTGAGTTGTTATATAAATAGATACATAACAGACGATCGTTACCATTAAAGCACCGATGATTAATAGTACATTGTTGGCTTCTTCGAAGACATCTGTCATTGATATTACATTTAAATCCAAAGCCTAACTGTTCATGCGTAGAACAATTCAATATATTTCGTTCGTCTAATCCACCATAACAATCAGCACGACCATCACCCAATTGTCTTAGATTAATACATGGTCGATTTAATCGAAAGTTCATTGGATCATCTACATTCGCCAACAGACAAGGATATTCAGTTTCTCTGTCACAAAATTGCGTGAATGGACGTTCTGAATTCTTTTTCAAGCATCGATTTTTCAGTTGGGTTAAATTTGTTTTTAGTAGCTGAAATAATTTCAAATTATGTTCACCGATAGTGTGCTCTGTTAACAGCTGAATGCCTTCTTCATCGGATCCATCTGAGCAGTCCCACTCTCCATTACACAACCAATTGTTGGAAATACATTGACCTGATCGACATTGGTAAAATTCTTTGGAGGTGTAGTGTGATGGACATTTCCATTGATGACAGTCAGTTTCATCAGCACCATAACTCTTTTCCCAATAGGAATCACAATAATTCCAGAATTTCATCGAGTTATCTACTTTTTCTGTGTTGTTTGTGTCTTCGATGGACGATTCCGCAATGTATTGTCGAATAAATATACAATCGGCAGAGTCTCTACTAACACATTTGAGATGATTAAGTTCAGTATTGTGCTTTTCAGAATATTCATCGTAGTTGCTTTTCTTACAATCGGCACGATTATCTCCAATTGACATGACCGTTAAAGAAGTTTGTTCAGTTTCTGAACATTGAAAACGATGCTTCTGAATTGATGAATAAGAATAATCGTCAAACCAATTATCCATTGTCTCATCTGCCACTAGAAAGAACATTAGAACATTTTTGAATGATGAATCCACACAAAATATGAATCAATCAGTGAGATAATCAAGGAGTGGTCAGAGAAGCTGAGCTCGTTAAAATCCACCGAACTCTCCTAACTCAAAGACCATATGGTACAGATGTATCAAGAAATTTACGATTGCTCAATCGAAATAAAATAAAAAATTACTTTCGAAAAATCAGTTCAAGGAGCAACGGGTGATTAACACGCAGAGAATACTGTGAGCTATGCATATATCATATTTTTTTACAATTTAGTCTTAGAAGAATATTTTCGATTTGGTTTTCGTATAAAATAATGATAATCATGGAGAATATCTTACTACGTGCACAATCACGAATGCCATCTTTGACATTATATTTTGAGATACAACTATATGGTATGGAATCGGGGCAATGTCTGGCTTGATTAGGATACGAGCCATTCCAACAATTTCCATAGTTTGTTTTGTTCGCATTGATAGAGTGATGCCTCTCACATAAAAGCACTTCTAATGGATAAGCATTAAGTACTCTAACATATGCGACTACTAAAGCTTCATTGACGAGCCAATCTTTCTGGTTGACTATATCTGGTGCTGCTAGCATTTCATTATTACATTTAATACTACGAGTGAAAATAAAAACGTCTGGCCATACATTACGATCAAAATTATGTTCATTGCTTTTGTAATAAGTTTCAACAAATGGCGTGAATATACGTCCAGATGGATAGGCAAATAATGAGATATCATGTGAACTACAGTAGCGATGAAAATAAGCACGGCAACCATTACCTGCGCATGGACACAAATAATGTTGACCTTGTCTAGTTAATGCACATTTATGAATAAAGATACAATCATTTTCCTCTTTTAGCACATTTGTTGTGTTATCAACATAGTCTAGGCAATGGCCATTCGCTGGATTTGTCCACATAATCTCTCGATTATTCAGTTCACATTTCCATTGTCTCTCGCGAAATGAGTAGCAAGTGTCAATATCAATGGATATTGACTTGTCTCGATATTGTTTTATAAAAGATAGGTCTGATCCATCACCACACGAAATGTATTTTTTACTGCCTAATATTTTTTCCTCACAATCCAATTTGGGTCGAGCATAACATAATCCTGTAAGAACATAAACTGAATTACGCTGTTCATCTGATTGGTCTTGGCAATCAATGTCTCCGTCGAGAAAATATTCTTCATCAATACACATTCCATTTCTGCAACGATATTCTCTCTCTGGATTGCACTCATTCAATAACAGATGTTCACAATAGTCTTCATCTGTTCCATCCACACAATTTTGGGTTCCTTTATAATATGAACAAAGAAAGAAATTGGACGTTTTACACAAATTCACATGTGCGGATGTCCCAACAGTCTCTTCCTAAAAGTTTTGATAGATGGAAACTTTTAGGAAGAGACTGTTCGGACACTTTGTACTTACCGTCACAAATATTTCTCCAATCAAGGCAGACTTTTCCATAATCACATGGAAATGACGTCTCATAACACGTTGTAATACCGAACAGTTGACTACCCAATGTATATTTAAGTTTTTGATTATACTGAGAGAGAATTGTTGCTTCGAAGCTGCTTTGTGAAAATTGATATTCACACAAGACACCAAAAGTTCTCGTATTTGTACAATTACAAATGAATTGTTCTGTTTCTTCATTAGTTCTACAAATTTTAAGAAAAATAGCATATTGTTTTATTATGTTTTTGTTGTTTTTTTATCCCTTACCCATATGGGTGATTTTCAAGATAAGCACGATACCGATCAATGGCACCCACACCAGAGTTCCATAGTAATAATTCTTGTGTAGTAATATTGTACTGTTTCAAAACATCGAACGATATCAATATACCTCCATTCAAACAACCACGAGAATAATTTCGTTGAACTGACACAAATCTAGCAGGTCTGATACAATATTTAATCGATTGCACTGATTCCATATTGTTGTAGAAAATTTTCCCTCCGCCATCATAGTATATGCAATCATATGACTGTGTCTCTTGGTAATTATTTGTATCGTAGAATAGAATAGTTGAATTAATCGAATCGCAAAAGAGAAAAAAATAGATTAAACAGTACAACCATTTAATCTTCAGTCGATATTTTAGCAGCATTTTCTACAATCATATATATATATATAAATTACTTTTCACAAATTTAACAAACAATGCAGATATATCCCAAAAAGTTTGTTAGGGCAGCCCCTTTGGGGCTAAAATGTGGAACTCACATATATCCATTTGGCTTACTAAAATAATTCAAAATAGTTCATCTGAAAAATCTATCCTGATTTCCAAAACCTATAATTAGGTCATTGCCTATTTTCTTATGTCTGTAATCGAGTATTAATTGTTAGCTAGTATATTTAACAATGCCAGATACGAGTTTCTATGGCCTGTAATGGTACCCTAAGCTAGTTAATATGGTCTGTAATGAGCAAGCATAGCTTTTTCGTGTAGTCTGTAATTAAAAAGGGAAGAAATAGCAGCCTAATTAGTCAAGCTCCTAATTAGCACAATTTTAAACTAATTAATGTCTGTAATGGGGAGCGGGTGGGGAGCCGCAAAAATCTCGCTTTTAAACTTACACTCACCATTTTTTTCGAAAATATATGTGAGTTCCACAAAAATAGTTATACTATTGTGTTAAAACTCAAGTGATAGCTCTAAAGATCATAAACTCGGAATAAATAGTGTACATAACATATGGTAGGATGTTGAGTATTTATAAAACGGTTGGATTAATTATTGCAAGTTATAATTCGCTAGAAAAAGTATGATCAAAGTGGGTGTGGGTGTGGGTGTGGGTGTGGGTGTCAGCATAGATTGAGTGAATACTCAAACCCAAATATTCACATCCACACATCGACGGGCCAGCGTCTCATATGGAGGTATGGCAATAAATAATTATATCCAATTCTTTTTTATGACAAGCGATGTTTTAGGCGTGGCAATTGTATATACGCAGATTGAATTATACCACTAATAGCTTTTTCAGGTGTGGCAATACATTTTTTAGGTATGGCAATTGCCACCAATTGCCTCGTGGTGACCCGCCGATGCATCCACATTACCACAGATTGGCCGGTTAAAAATCTTTACTGGTACCAGCCGGCCATTAACTAATATTGTTTCCATCTCTGGGAAAGGGGCATTTATAATAGACCCCTTAGTCATGGAGTCAGTGGATATGTGTGCGGGATGATCTTCGTCCCGGCTCCTCTGTGGCACTTTAAACCAATCATTCCAAAATGTCTGAGCTATGCGTTTTTGTAGCTATTCGAGACCCTCCCCCTGATGACTAAAATTTTCAAGCACTGATTGCGTTGCTTATGGGGAACTGAACCCGTCCCTTAGGAAATTTCTCTTCGTACCTTAACCAGTACAAACGAGAAAATTTGAGAGTGAAAGATTTATTTTAAAAAGCGATTGTAAAAGGTATCTACTTTTTAACATGAGATCGAGTATAGTATGACTTTTTCGGTTGTCCTCTGAGCAGGATTTTCCAAAATCCCAAGTTGGAGCTGAAACTGAGTTTGAGTTTGAGCGAGTTCCCCAATTTCGTTGTAGGAAAACAGATAATATACGTTAAAATCCCTGGAAATCCTAAAGGATTCGTTTGACGCCTATCTTTTTAGTGCACTGTAAGACGTCGATTAGGTGAGATTTTTGTTACTTACTAACCACTTTTGGCGAAGGCCCTATCTAACAAAAATCATTCCGAGAAATGCATCTTCTAGATCCGTCAACATAGAAATTACATTGCAAACAACATATTAATATTTACTAATGAAAATACATTAGACTGCAGACGAGACACGTATGTCGATTTCCAGATGTTACTAAATTTGTTGGTACTGCGAGGTACATTCTAAGCTGCAAGTGTAGAATTATTTTTCCTACCAAGGTTTTAGCTAGCTTATCTTATTCTAACGCAATTTAAATGACGATTTCATGTGTACTATCTATGAAAATGATCTTATTTTACAGCTTAGAATGATTTTCTAGATCACTCGATTAGTTCGATTTTACAAGAAGACAACGATTCTTAGCGCAGATACTATCTAATAAAAAAATGGAAGAACGAATATTGAATTCAAGTTCTAGCCTGGACTTCTGTATCATTAGATCGAAACTCAGTGGGGGAAAATCTCATAGATAATAAAACATCGAATAATTCGTAACAGTATTTAAAAGTTTATGGGTCCTGACAAAGAGTAAAGAAAACACGGAGCGATTTTCAGTTAACTTGCCAACCAAATTGGCTCATACCAAGAATACAGATGAACAACACTACATTGAAGTAAATGCCAACTGTAAGCTGTATAAAAATAAAGTGTTTATGACAATCTCTTAATCAAAAACAATTTTGATAAAAAATATTGCAACGGACAAAAAACGGAAGGGAGAAAAGCTTTTACGCAGGAATGTAACTATGTAGGTAAAAGCATTCTATGCTAGAGAAGCATTATTTATCTATATTCTTATCAACCATTTATACTCGGAAAAAGGACATGTATGAAAAAGAATAAATCTCTTCTTTCCAATGCATTAACTACTAATTTCAGAAACATCAAAGGTAAATGGAGAAACATCTGTCTCTCGCTTTCTAAAATAATCCTAACAAGAAAAGAAAACATATAACAGAATGCATCTATCTTTCTGTATAATTTATACTACATTAATTGTTAGCTTGAAAAACATTTATATACAAGAAAAGAAAAGCCTTGATGGTGTTAGTGAATGTGTGTGAAAGTTATATCCTCAGCAACACCCACCGTGTAAAAAAATCAATAGTTAAAGTTTAAGTCGCAAGTGTTCGAAAATGCAGCAAGACCTATCTGATGAAAATAATGATGAGCTATCATTTCAGATTCTTTATTATGAATAAAGTAAGTTCGTTGTTGCAAGTTATTGAATATGAATTTTAGAATGACGAGAAAAACAATTTTCTTAATTATTTCACTCTCATCAAAATAAATTCCATCCATTCGAAAAGTGTTGTTACCCATAATTCTAGCGAACGTTATATGACAAATTTCACTATTTTAGGATTGACATGATTGAAAAGTAAATTGTGGCGAGGTCTCTTGTAATTTGAGATTTTTAATCATTTTTTCCTTTCTGTGGCAGATATGATTAAGAGCAAAGAGCACGTAGATAGTCCTACGACTTCGTACTTTTTATAAGCATTGTGAAAATCTTATTCTCCTTGTTTCTTGTCTTCTTCTTTAAAACATCGTCGAGCACAACACAACCGAATCCAACGGTATCTTGGCTTATTTTTAATATTGAGTTAGTGTGTAGTTACAGAAATGTAGGATTATCAATAATAAAGTTTTAATATTATCAATAGATATTTTGGTTTCCATTAGCTAACAGCTACTTACACAACGTTGAATGCTGAGGCCAAAGCAACGAATCGATGTACTTCGAGACGTCAATGTACAATAGAAGGAACTGGATATTTTATGTGTGAGGGTCCGGATGATTTTATTGCATTTTCAACTGTTGATCATAAAAGTGTGCGCAAGATCAAACGACTTATTCGTAGAGCAGGTTCTCTTCGAGAAAGTCTCAATCGAGAACATAAGGAAAATGCGTTGAAGTATATCGAGAATCACTTTAGTCAGCGTTTTAATGATATTTTTCAACGGTGATATTTGATTGTTCTATATACCAAAATAAATTAAAATAAACGAAAAGCTTTTATTAAAAATTCGATAGATCAATCACGGATCGTACGTGAAAATCTTATTCATACTTCGTATATTATCTTCTCATTGTAAACAACAGACCACATAAAATCGACATAACAACAGAGAAATATATAGAAAATAGAAACATGAGATGCTCATGCCAACAAATAGGCGTATATAAAAATTAAGAATGTTTTCTCATAGTATTCATTTGGGAATGATGTTCGGATCTTGTAAACATGCTTCTGATTATTCGCCTTTGAACAGTTTATGATAAGAATAATATTTTAAGGCCGATTGGATCGTCAATCACATGAATATGCCAGTCGCCTTGATCCGGCTGAAAATGTGCTATTGAAGTTATTGCCCAGTGCTTGACTACTGAACGGATTGATTCTCTCGATTTTCTCATTTCGTAAAAAGATATCAATGATAAAATTATTGTTATTTACTTTAATTAAATACTTATCCAATAATCGAAACAAAAAGAGAAAGCCGATCCGACCAACGAGTCTCATTTAAATCTATTCCATAAAAATAACGAAAAACTTATCGGTTACATCCATTGCTTAATTTCGAAGTTGTTTTGAACTTGTTGAATAGAAGCATACTCCGATCGACAAGAAATTCCCTAGAAGGTTGGCCGTCATAATGTCGAAAGGAAAAATGTCGAAAGTAGAAATGCCGAAAGAAGGAAGAGGAATAATATCGAAAGGACAAATATCGAAAGGAAAAATGCCGAAAGGAAAAATGTCGAAAGAAAAAAATATCGAAAAATTTTAATGATGCGTTTTAGGTAAATTTTCATGCTGAATCCAAATACACTCATAGTTGCTGCCCATTGATAGCAGATATTTCTAATATATAGAAAACTCATTGAAAACCCGTACAAAAACCGTACAAAAACATTGTTTCTTGAGAACTTTTGTTTCTTCTCTAGTGTTTACCTTTTATTGAATCTGTCGGATAGCGAAACTTGGTAATAGCTGTGCATGCTGATCCAAATATGGAATATCAGTGTTTATGTGGCAAAATATTTCAGACAACATTCAGCGAAAAGGTTTTGTATCGCATTGCATAAAGGTTGTAGAATTGTGCAATCATCTTGGTATTAGACACCAATATAATCAATAGCGTTATAATCATTCATTTTAAACAACAAAAATTTCTTTTTCTTTAGTATAGACCATTAAATATTCAAAAACACCGAAAAAAACTCGCGTACTGCTCGAAACATCTATGCTTACCTATGACTTTTTACTTTTTTCTCTTTATATTGCAAATCTCTTCTATCGATTGGCTGCAACTATGAGTGTATTTGGATTCAGCATGAAAATTTACCTAATACGCATCATTAAAATGATGATTTTAAGAATCTTAATCGAAAAATCTTCAGGTTTAACACTGCGAATTTTAGGAAATTGTAGGCATCGTAACTTTTGTAATTCCATGATGGGGGAACTAATATTCTTGGCAGAGGTAGCACTTACTGAGGGCTACTTATAAAAAAAATTTGAATGAATTCTGGCGTATAGTTCTCAAGAAAATGAAGGCCGAATATGAGGTTTTCAGAAATCCCTGGTTTTTGAAAGTCGGATATCTTAATTAAGGAATGTATTCTGAAAGTTTAAGCCAACTATTTCGAACTAGCATTGCCTAAGCGTCATTTTGGTTGTAATAAATCATGTGTCTAGGTCCGCATGTAGGTTTTCTGGAGTACTCAATTTTAGCAAAAATCGTATTTTTCAGGTTTTTACAAGTACGCTGGCGCTTCGAGATTTTTATGTACACACCCGAAAATTATTGAATACAGACAACTTTTTATGCTCTATCCAATGGTCTGACTAAGATTTTCAAATCATTTTCACAAAAACCAAAACTTGTTGGTTTAGTGGTTCGGATTTTCAGAAAACCGGATTTAGAGCCCTATCTGGAGGACTTAGCGCATGATTTCGGTAAAAACAAAATATGGTTTCCTACACAACTCGACGCGGGCTACAAAACTAGCATGATTAAATCGTGCCTGCGGAAGGTCGATGTAAATCTGGGCGGACCTGCGTGAAAGCACCAAGGACCAAATATTAAGGGGGTGTAACGAAGATTGGGGGGGGGGTGTAAAGGAGTATTTACAGCAAAATCTTGCAGTAAAAACGTAAAATGCACAAAAAGCTGCTCTTTTCGCTTGAGAAATATCAAAAATTTTAAGTATTGGGGGGGGTGTACACCCCTCCTCATCTCGCTGGTCGCGCGGCCCCTGTGTATACTTCGAAATCGCAACTCGTAATGATTAAAACTATTGTGCGCTATTTTTATAAAAACACTTTCACCCCTTTGTAGCGATAGCAGGAAGAAAAACAATGTGTCCTTTTTCTATGTTTTTTTCTTTTCTTTCGTGTAGAAGATGATTCTTATTCTTGACTCATTGGCGTATCCCAGCGACAAGACACAATCTGGATATCTGTTCTTCTCTACATGTTTCGTTTTTCTATGACCTTTGAATGACTATCCAAATCAAACATCATAAATATTGACGAGCAGATAGAAAATGAAAAGAAAGATATAAATAGTTGATGTCTTCACTCTTCTAATATCATGTTTCACAATCTTTGGATTGTTTGCATCCCAAATCTTAAGTTTTTCGACAGTCGAAGTATTTTGCTGATATATCAACAGTATAAAATAATACTGAATATCAGCAGAGAAAAAACACGTATGCACATAATATAGTCCGAAATAGATTAGGTCAAGATATGAGTAAAAATAACTACGCTTAGTCTCTACGGCGAAAAACTAATCAATGTGCTGGACGGTGACGATGGTCTTGTCAATCAAGCAAAGCGATTATTGAAAGATTGAATATCCTACCTGACTGCATATTGAAAAGAAATTTAACTTTTAATAAAGATGAAAATCCTTCTCATAATCATCCTAATTTAAATACTTTCATTTTATCTTTCTATACATCTTTTATGTTCTCGTCAATATTCATGACATTTATTTTTAATAACCATCGAATAATAAATCTTTCAAAGTCAAAACAAAAGCAAAATACAGTAGAAGATAAAATTGCTTAGTCATCAGTTCTATATGTAACCTGGTCTTAATGTACTTATTATTTTTGTCGCTGGGATAATGCCAATGATTCACGATAAAAAATCATCTTCTACACGAAAGAAAAGAAAAAAACAGAAAAATACATTTTGTTTCTCTTATTGCTATCACTGCATATGGGAGAAAATGTTTTTATGAAAAAACCCACAATAGTTTCATTCATTACGAGTTGCGATTTCGAAGCATACATACGGCTTTATTTTGTTCATACGTATCTTCTTAATTGATATTGTAAAATTCAATTGTTTATACCATTACAATAAAATAACATCATCGACGAAATTCTATAAAAGTAAGTATGAATTTACATGAAATATGTTGACAATAACGCATTTAGTTGGGTTTTAATAGAGAAAAGAATCGATTGCTTTCAGTTCATCAAAACTTCACTATATAAAATAATGTTGTAATTAGGAATAAAACAGATCAAAAACGTGTAACTGATAAGAATCATATACATACATATATACATATATACATATATATATATACAGTGCGGTGCATAATTATAAGACCACTTGTTCTCAAATTAAACTAAGTGAAATGAGCCATATTTTTAGTGATTTCACATAGATGAGACATAAGAATAACGCTATAAAATTTGCAAGCGGGAGTCTTTTTATTTTCCTATATATCTAGAATTACCTCCATTTTAGTGGTGGATAAATATAAGATCACATGATTGGTTTTTAATACTAAGTGAATCATCAGTGACTTTGAATAAAATTAACACGCAGGATAATACTAAGATTTGAGCTATAACATGCCCAGAGAAATACAACTAACAGAAAGTGAAAGAAAGTTGATTTTAGCATTGCACAAGAAAAATATATTCGATCGAGAAATTGTCAGGAAAATCAATCGCTCGAAGACAGTGGTAACAAATTTTTTAAAAGATCCACTTAAATATGGCTCGAGAAAACGAATTGCTCGAAGAAAAAAGGTCGACGAACGCACCAAACGCCTTATTATTAGAACCGCCAGAAACAAAAGAATATGTTGTGACAATATTGTTAACGATTTATGCTTAAAAATGTCACGATGGACAATCAATCGAGTTATAAAAAGGTCAAACATCTTGAAAAAGATGAAAAAAAACACTCTCCTGCTTTAACAACAGCTCATAAAGATTTACGATTAAGTTGGGTTAAAGATCATATGACCTGGAACAATGAATGGCACAAAGCTGTTTGACCTGATGAAAAAAAAATTAATTTGGATGGTCCTGATGGTTTTTCTTACTACTGGCATGATCTCCGTAAAGAGGAAGAGATTTTTTCAACTCGTTCTCTAGGTGGTGGTAGCGTTATGATTTGGGCGTCGTTTGGTTGGGGTGGTAAAAGTTCAATATGTTTTGTTGACGGTCGAATGAACGCAAAAGGATATCGAGAGGTGTTGAAAAAGCATCTCATTGATATCGGTAGCTGTATGGGTGGGTCTGATTGGATCTTTCAACAGGATAATGCACCAATTCATCGAGCAAAAGTTAATCTCGCCTGGTTTAAATCGAAGAAAATCAATGTTTTACCTTGGCCATCGTTATCACCTGATTTAAATCCAATTGAAAATCTTTGGGGAATACTAGCAAGGAAGGTCTATTCAGGAGGTAAACAATTTAGAACAAAAGAACAGTTAAAAACTACCATTATAAAATCTTGGGAAGAAATTAGCATCGAACAACTCCGTGCTTTGGTCAAATCGATGCCTGAAAGAATCTTTGAAGTTATTAAGCTAAATGGAGCCAAGACCAAATATTGATATTTTTTTCTTTGGTGTTTTTATATTTTTTTTTCATGTGGTCTTATATTTATGCACCACCAAAATGGAGGCAATTCTAGATATATAGGAAAATGAAAAGACTCCCGCTTGAAAATTTTATAGCATTATTCTTATGTCTCATCTATGTGAAATCACTAAAAATATGGCTCATTTCACTTAGTTTAATTTGAGAACAAGTGGTCTTATAATTATGCACCGCACTGTATATACATATAAATATATATATATATGATTCTTATCTCACGGCAAATAAAAGACAAGCAAATTCAAACCCTCGATCGAAGAGGTCGGTTAGAGTTAGTTTCCGAACGAAGGAGTCTCTAATCGAAAATCACTCGAATAGATTAAATGTATGTTCACATCGAATTGAATATGAATGTAGACTGGGCCTTGATAGCTTAATGGTTAAAGCGTCTGACTAGTTACCAGAGTCGATACTACCTGGGTTCGATTCCCAGTCGAGATTCATTTTCTTTTCTTTTGTGTTCGTTTCTTTCGAGTGATAAACACGTTGGGGAAGTTAGCACAAGATTCGAGCTTTTCTAGCCCGGATTCGCCTATATGGTTGTGTTGAATTTCATTTTCGTTGTGTTGGATGCAGAATGTTGTGCTGCATCGAATGGTGTAATTTTAGAAGGGGGTTGCCGATCAAAATCTGGCACTTTACCTGGACATACTGCTTTGTCTGAAAATCTTGTAGAAGTAATTCCAGCCACGATTCGCCGCTTTAGCTGTGTTGGTTCTGGAAATGGTTGTGTTGAATTCAGAATGAGATTCTGCATCGAATAATGTTAAATTTGCATGGGGTCATCGACCAAAGTTCTTCTACTTGGGTGGGGCTGGAATATAGATTTGGAGGGATGACTTGGGTGAGACCAGACATTTTTTGATCGATGACCCCATACAAGTTTAGCATCATTCGATGCAGAATTTCATTCTGAATTCAACACAACTAAAGCAGCGAATCCAGGCTGAAATTACTTTTACAAGATTTTCAGAAAAAGCAGTATTTCCAGGTAAAGTGCCAGATTTTGATGGGCAACCCCCTTCTAAAATTACACCATTCGATTCAGCGCAAAATTCTGCATCCAACACAACAAAAATGAAATTCAACACAACCATATAGGCGAATCCGGGTTGGAAAAACTCGAATTTTGTGCTAACTTCCCTAACGTGTGATAAACACACACCGTAAAAACATCTTTTATTCGAAATTCGAAACAGAATGTGTAACTGATGTAATCGCAATCATTGTCAAATAGAAGAAGGAAAAACCTTTATTTACTAATTTTATGATACCTACTTAGATAAAAATATATTTTGTGGAGGTACAGAAAGATGTAATTACAGTTTATTGTGCAACATGTCCTTGAGTTAGATAAGACCAAAAGAGTTAAGTCATGTATCACATATATATTTTGATTTTGAATGAAATCTTGTAGACTACAGATATTCTATTTAAAACAAATCTTATGCTTTAGGTATATCATTGCAAGTCTAAATCAACTCACCGGATTCATCGCTAATTCACTATCATTACATTTCACAATTCTTCCTTATCAATCATATCAAGGTAGGATCTAAAAATTGTATTCTTAGGGAAATCAGTTAAAGACTAAATTAATGTATCACACAGATACAGATGAGGATAATCCTACGGAATTAGAAGAAGTTGACGTGAATGATGATTCACTTTGCTCGAAACAAGACCTAAGACTCGCTGCTATAAAAGAACAAGGAATACTTTTAACAGAAGAAATTACTGAACTGTGCACTTCATTTAGAAATCGTTTACGACATGGACAAGTTGTCGGTTACATCGATATACTTGCAAAACTCTATTATGATATTGCCTGTGCGAATTATAAATATTACAGGAGTGATGTTATAAACGATAATTTAATATCAGTAAAAGCATATTTAGAAAAATGCATTGAACAATTTGATTCTAAAGGTGAGATAGCTAATCAGATTACTATCATCAAAGATGCGAAAACTTTTCTAGATATCGTTTGTAAGAAGTATTCTGAATTAACCCAAAAGACAGAAAAACGTGAGAATGATTTACAAAACCTTCTAAATCAATGTTTAAAAGCAAATAAACGTTCAAGGTCAAATGAAACTTCTGATGAAAATGTAAATCATTTAGGATCATCTATGAGAAAAGTTTTAGCTGAAATAATCCAATGTAATCTAGAAATTGGTTCTATAGATCAAGTCGAGCACTACATAAGACATTTAGAAAGTCTACCGACTGATGAAAATAATGAAAATAAATTAATTGAATATAAATTAAGAAAAGAACAATTAGTAACAATAAATATAGTGATGAAATTTGAAACCTATTTATTAAATCCACAAGATGATGATGTAGAATCTTTTGTAATTAAGAAGCCTGAAAATATTTCAGATTATCAAACAGAACTTAATAAATGGAAAGAATTATTTACTAAATCGAACAGTAAATCAATTGTACTTATTTACAATCCTGAAGAAAACATTAATCTTTGGGAAAGTTGGTTTCGTATTACAAAAAAAGTAGGAGAATTTTTTCATCTACGAATATCTAAAGAGTCGATTATTAGTCAACTTTTAAAACATGTTTATCATTCTAAAGTAGTTACTGGTTTTATTACTGAACTTCTCGATCTATTAGCAGAGAAAAATGTGTTTATCAATGTTGATGATAATACGAATCATCTTTTTACAAATAATCAGTTTAATTTGAAAAGTAAACGAGCAAAAATGATTTATATTTGTAAGTTATTAAGAAAAGCTTATCGATCAATAGGATATTATCCTTTTGAACAACGTTATGATCGAGCTGTTTATTATTTTATAGAAGAAAGACAAAGGTTTCTAAAGAAAATTTCTTCAGCATATAATATTTATATCGATTCAATAGATTTAAAGAATGAACCAATAGTAGAAGATTTTGAGAATAAATTTCCATTAAATCTCTTTCCACTTACTCCTGGTTCGAGTATTAAAAAATTAAATGATGTTGTACAAGAGGAGAACTTTTTCTTAGACATTCTTCCTTATATTGATGCAATCAAAGATTTTCAGCGTTCTTGTAATTCTTTATTTGACATCGATTGGAAACTTTGTTGGAATGAAAATGATATAGAAAATATATTAAATAACATGCGTAAAGAAAAAATTTATGCGAAAAAATTTTGTTTCTTATTAATTCAATGCAATTTATATGTCATATCGAAATTAAGTCGAGAACATCCTCCTATAAACAGAAATGCGATTGTTTTGCAGAAAATTGAAAATTATTTTCATTGTTATTTTGTAAAAGATAATCAATGGATAAAAGATTGCAAAACAAAGGAATTGATATTTCGAAAAGTTGAAAACATTGATTTAGAAAATATACAAATAACCGAAACACTTCGATTGATTAAAGAAAATGAGTTTTCCTATGAACAAGGTAGAACTGAAATTGAGCACCTTGCTGTTGCAATGAATTTGTATCGATGGTATTTTTATGGAAAATTAGCTTATGGTAGCATATCCGAAGGTTATGTTGATATGAAACCTGAATTGAATAGGATAAAAAATCATTTGAAAGATATTTTGCCTGAAGATTTACAGGGAGAAAAGAGCGAAAAACTTATTGATAGAGAAAAAGAAATTGTTAAAAATTTATCGAAAATTCCCAATATCGATAATGAATATTCGAAAGAATATATCCTAAAACCGATATCAAAAAGTGATTATGAACAACAACGGTTTCTAAAAAAAGGAATTCTTATCTATGATATTCGAAAATTTAATGATGCAAATTTATTAAAACAACAAATTAAATCTGATGTTAATAAAAATTTAGCTTGTGTAGTTAAATTAACCAATCAACATTATATTTGTTTGTTTATTGAAAGTAAAAAACCTTATCAATATAACTATGATATGAGATACATTCATGTTCTGGATTCTTCTTATGAAATCATTGAAAAAAAGGCCTTAAGTTGGTTAACAGGAGTTATGGATAAATGTGTTTATAAACTAAGTTTAGTCGAATGTCCGGAACAAAGATCAATGGCAGAAGATAGTTTATTACATGCATTTTTAAATGCAACAGCGTGTCAATGGGCGGTGGATAATCGTTGTTGGAAAGTCTTGAAAAATAATTTTCATCGACAGAAGTTTTCGAGTAGAGAAAATATTGAAAAACTTAAGAAATGGTTTGTGGACGAAGATCAAAATGAATTTGTTTTGGATGCGAATGAAGATATTTTATCGAAAGATAAAGTTATTGAGACAACTGAAAATTTTCTTCGTTTAGTGAAACCGATTATTTATCGACATTTAAATCCTGATCAACCTTTAGAATTAGAACAGATAAAAGAATATGTTGAAGATACATCGAAGAGTTTTGCTGATGTTCGAAACTTTAATGATTTGATTGAAGCTATTTGTCGTATGAATAATAATGAAAATCAAGAAGAAATAGAAAAGAATGTTGAAGAAATTCGAGTAGTTAAAGATAGTCTTGAAGAAAAACGACAAGAAGAATTAGAATCTGATGTTTTTGTCGATCTTATGTTTGAAATTCTTAAGAAAACATATTTAGATTTATTATTCACTTATCAGGCAATAGAGGAAAATTTCGAAACTTTCGAAGATAAATTACATCACGCGATATTGATAAATCTATTGGAAAAAAATGTTTTAGTTACGAAAAATGAATATCCTGATAGCGCTCAGAAAATCGACGCGCTTATTCAAGAATTATTTACATCGGAAGATGAATATTTAATGCCGTATATAAATTTTGTAGAATCACTTTTAAATTTTACATCTGAATTAACTGTACAATGTGAAAATATTAAAAGAAGGTTAGAACAAGTCGAAGCTCAGCGTCGAATAGCTACGAATAAGTTCGCTAAGGCAAGTTTAGATGTGGTTAAAAATTTCGTTAAGAAATTTGTTAACATAGAAAATTCTTTAAAGGAATTTGATTCAATATTTAAATGCCTTTTACCTAATTGTTATGAATTATTGGAAATGGATGAGATAAATAGACTCTTAAAACTTCATATTTATGAAAAACTTTCTCATAAAAATCAAGATTTCGATGATATTAAAAGCTGTATTGATACTTTAATTGATCATATTCGAATACATGTATTGATCAAAAAATCTTTGGAAGAGATTAATACTCAAAAGTTAGAAGAGATCTATGATTCATTTAATCAATGTACAAAACCGGAGAAAATTGATGAAAGAGCCATTCACTATATCGGAGCATATATTCGAACAACGATGATGATTAGAATCGATGATTATATGAATAGTTTAGCCAAATTTCGACATGAATCGTTGATGAGTATTGAAAATTTTGAAAAACATTTACACGAATATCTATTGAATTCTATTCAAGAATCTATTCGAAGTGGAAAACCTAAAACTCAAGTAGCAAAGGAAGCCTTGCCGTTTTTCAAATGGAAAGATTTTGATTATGAAATAAGATTATTGGAAATTAAAGAGCTTGTAAAATATTTAGCTAATAAAAATGATATAATACCTCCTGATGTCATAAATCTATTAGCAGAGCGACTCGATGATACTAATCATAGTCATTATGTTTATTTCAAAAGAGAAACTAATGATTTGAAAAAAATGTTAGATCGATTTGGAAAAGTTGCAGAAGTTTTACCGAAATTTAGTGAATTATTTCGAGAAACGTTAAAAAATCGATATGATTCTCTATCAGACAAGGAGATATTTTCTGATGGAGGTAAAATTAAAAAAGAAATATTTAATCGCCTTAAACCGAGTATAAAATTTGACGATATTGAAAATATTATTAAGAGTTTTGACAATGAAAAACTTAATATTTCAAACAAATTAAAAATATTTGTAGTAGATAACGATCAAAAGGCGAGTGCTGAAATAAGCCAATGTTTACGGAATTGTATTATGGATACAGCAGAAGCATATGGATCAAGTTTATTAGACTTTCGTTGTCGTGCTATGACTGCTTTCGATCATTTTGAAAAGAATTTATATAAATTCTTATCGAGCTATGAGTCAGTTAGAGATAGAAAACGTAATGGTTTAGAAATGTATTTGAAACCATTTTCGAATTATGACGATTATTCTCATGATAAATATGATAATTATTTATTTGAATATAAAAGATTTGTAAACTATTTACGTGGAAGATGTCAATGCGCTGAAAATTTAGAAGAGATTTTTAAAGAAGCTGAACATACTTTTAAATGGTTTTTTAAAGAAAGACTAAAGAATTTAAAAATTATGTTAAATAGTCATATTAATTGGTATGAAATAGAAGTATTAAATCAAGAAAATTATTTAATTTTTCAAATAAAAACAACTTGTGCAATTCTTAGTGAAATTTTACAAATTCTTAAAGATAATCATTCAAACTGTTTTTGTCCTGATAATGAAATAAGGATTATTAATTGTGATAATCTTTATATAGATACTAATTTATCAGATAAAAAATATTCTGGACTAAATATCGTTCTTGTAAGTCCTAATCAGCATTTATTTGGCCATAGCCCCGATTTAAACATTAATACAGACGGAAAAGCCGCACAAGATATTTGGAAAGATCGTCCAGCTAAAGATGGTCATGGAACAGATAGTAACAGAAATGGAAAGGATGGATCTGATGGAAAACCTGGCACGAGTGCAGGACATGTATATGTAGTTGCGAATAAATTACCTCCTATAAAAGTCTCAGCTTGTGGTGGACAAGGAGGACGAGGACAAGATGGAGGAAACGGAGCTCCAGGTTTAGATGGTACAGATGGAAAGAATGCGGATGAAGAGAAAGTAAGAGATAAATTAGAAGGGTGGTGGGTTATTGGAGGTGCGTGGTCATATCGTTGTCGTCGTATTGGTACTGATGGCACATCTGGTGGTTCGGGAGGAGAAGCTGGTTCAGGAGGATATCATGGTGAACAAGGGAATCCTGGAATAGTAAAATTAGTTGATTTAAATGAAGTTGTTGCGCGCGGAAAACATGTAAATACAGAAAGTAAATCGGTGAGTTCCAATGGTAAACCAGGAACACCTGGTGAAGCTGGAAAACATGGTAGAGATGGTTTTGATTATGTTGCTTTAAGTAGAAGTACACTTGCTAGACGATCAGTGCAGGATAAAAGAGGCCGCCTTGCTCATAAAGATAGATATTATGAAAATGAACGCAAATTTGTCAAACGCTTCCCCATGCTTTCATTTGAGGCCCATGAAAATAATCGTAGATTTATAGGCAAATATGATGCTGAACGTTCAGAACACAGAGATAGACACAATCATAGGCATAAAGATCAAGAAGTTGCAAAGAAAATACATGCTATTAATAATCAACATGTTTTTCTACAAACTGCACATTTCTTTGAGCAATATTGTAACCCTGAGAATGAAGCTACTTATCAGCATTGGAATGCTTCGAGTTTAAGTAGATTTTTAGAAAAGATGGCTGATTTAGAAAATTTACCTTCACATAAAATAAATATACGACCTGATCTTGAACATGATGTTCAAGAAATTTTAATTCTAAAAGAAAACTTTTTACACACTGTCAGTGCAGAAAATCAACGACTTCAAGCCGAAAAACTCGATACAAATCAATTGAGTATTGGAATTTTGTTATTATCACAAGAAGTATTAAATCAATTTGAGAAAGGTTTACAATTACATCAAACTATTTATCAACAATTACAAAATGAAATACAACGAGTAGATGTTCAACATTTAGCAACAGGATTAGAAATTCGTAGTACTGAAATTATAAATTTAAGAAATGCAATCACTCGTATTCTTAATGAACAGCGTTTTAGTCAACGTCTTGCTGCAATGCAAAGACGATTAGAAACACTTATAGAAATTCCACGAGAAGAGCTTTCGAAAACCATACTTAATCGAAAGAATATTCAAGTTATAAAAGAAAATTTAGACAAACAAGAATGGAAAAAATTTGACAATAGGTTTATTGACGCAACAAATTTTAATAACGATCTCAATGAAAAATCTCTTTTGAAAGTTGGTGATGCTTCTCTAGAAAAATTTAAAAAAATAATTTCTGAAACAGAAGTAAAAGATATCGAATTAAAACCAATCTCATATTTCATTAATATTTATTTTTATAATTTCCAACAGGCAAGATTTTGTTTGACAGATTTGAAAACTATTAAAGATCAACAAGAAAAATTAGATGAAATTTTCTTTAAATATCCACTATTAAGTGGTAATCATGTGTTAGATTTATTCATCAATTTTTCTAAATCATTAGAGAGAGAATGGTTAAGACATTATTGGATTATATGGACACAGAAAACTTTGACATATCTTCAAGAAGTTTTTTATGATAATCGTAAAGAAGTTGAAACGAATCTGCGAAATATTTTGCAAACAATAAAAACAGCTAATCATTTTCAACTTGAACAAATTGACTTTGCACAAAAATCGTCGTTTATATTAAAAGGATTTTCGTACTACGATTTTGACAAGGATTTATACAAACAAAATCGATCTGAATTGATTAAATCTATTAATGATTTTCATGAGAATAGTAATCAAGATAATTTAGTTAAAGTTTTTATGACTTTTTCGGAATCTTCGTTCTTTAGTCTTAGTGAAGCTAATTCATTACAGAATTTATTAATGAATAAAGTACAATTGGATCTTATCTATGATTTTCTTCAAACTATTCTACATAATGTAATTGTAATGAACATAATCGGAAAAATTTCTGAGAAATTAATCAGTTGTATAGAAAAGATAGAAGAAGTTCTTGTTCAAAATCCACGATCATATTTATATGATATTTTTCTTAATTTTTCGATTTATATCGAAGGGTTAAGAATAAAAAGTTCTCTGACTGATGAACAAAGGAAAACTCTAGATGAAATATATAAATCAAATGACTTAGAACGATTGCAAGCTTTTCGTTTATCGAAACCTTTTCAAAAGAGAATTATTAAGTTCACAATTGAACAAGAAATAGATGCTTTTAATACATTATATGATCCAACATTAGTAGAAAACTTCTTGATACATATTTCTGATCAGATTAATAGTCCAACTAAAGTTTCTAAAGTCATAAAATTTGTTGAATGGATAACAAAAAGTGTCTATTTTTTCGAATATAAGATTGTAGAAAATATCTTTCAAATTGTAAACGAAATTTTAAAGAAAACAATTGATAAGAATTTACTTGATTCCTTTTCATTCTTACGAATTGTCTTTGATTCTCGAATAACAAGAGTTAAAATTGAAAAACGAGAAGAAGATATTAAATCAACTTTAGAAAATAGAAAAACAATATTAAATGATATCACATTGAATTTAGATGAAATAAATACTTCATTTAATACAAGAATAGAAGAAAATATTGAAAAAGTCCTTGAATTTTATGGTAATTTACTAAGTTTCATAGATCGTACAAAACTTGATGAGTTCGGAGGTCTCTTAGAAGATAAATTAAATCAAATAGCAACGAACTATGCAACTTTACAAAAAAACCTATCGAAAACACCTGTAATCGATGAAATGAAAAGGCTTTTAAATAGTCATAAAGCAAATATTTCATCAAGAGCATCCGAACAAAATGAAACAGTAATACTTATCGATCAGTTTCCTACTAAAATACAAACCGCGATTAATATTATCGAACAACAAATAAATCTTATCAATAAACAAAAGAGTGAAAACAAAATGTTTGATCATAAACAAATTATTTTAAAAATTCTTGAAGATTTATTTTCTAACTTTGCAAATCTTAATGACAACTTTTGCCAATTTTTAACCGAAAGATTAATGACAATTTATACTCCACCAAATGATTCATTATTTAACACGAACACTTCTCATGAAAAACTTGTGCAACAATCGAAATTTTGTCTTTTTATGAGTAAAATCACAGAAAATATAGGAGAAAAACTACTCACTCATTTAGAACAAAACCTTAAAATTAAAGAATCAGTAATGGAACAAATTGAAAGGTTCGCAAATCAATCTGGAGAAAATGTTTTAGATGATTTAGTGTTACCATTTCTACATATCTTAAATCTATGCGAATTAAGTCCTAGAGAAAAAGTGAATGACATTCTTCAGTACATCAATTCAGAGTCCACAAATATTAACCAATCAAATCAATTATTAGAGTTAAGAAAAAACGTTTTGTACAAATTGATTAATTATTATCCACTTTTTGAAATTGGCCTTAGTTCGATCAGTAAATATATGCGGAAGTTTAATTACATTGAGATAAAAATTGAAGATAATATTACATATTTTGAATTTATATTAAGTTTTCTATACCAAGAACGACAAGAAAAAACCGGAATCCTTCCAGACATTTACGGTCGATTTTATGAATATTGTAAAGCAAATGGAGAGAACGAGACTCTTCAGTTTACAAATTTTGCAAGATTAATGAGAATTATTAGTTGTACTCATCGAGACTATCAACAAGCTAGAGGACCTAATTTAGTTCATGCATTGTTTCAAGTTACTTTAGTTCATGTTTTACTTGAACCAGAAAATCCATTAGGACCTCTTAAAAATGAATTTATCGATGCTTTATATTGGTTTTTTCAAGCACTTTCTGATTACGAATCGTTAGAAAAGACGACTGATATAAACATTGAAATAAATTACATTGTTACACTCAATCAAATGTGTGAAAGACTCGATAAATTATGTAAGGATACAACAAAGAAGAATATCAATGAATATACATACTTGAAACGATCATTAGTGACTATTTGCAAGGAAATGATTATGAGTAGTGTAGTGAAATATATAACAAGTCTATTCGAACAAAATAAAACTGCAGGATGGTTAGAAGTTGTGATTTATTTTCCTGAATTATTCGAAGAATGTTATAATCAATTTTTTGATGAAATTGAAAACTATCGAAAGTCTTCTAATATCGATAATATTCAAGATTTTATATATGAAAGAATTAAGTCTGTACAAGTTGAAAAATTAAATAAATTGTATCCTTTAATTAATAGAGAAAAGGTTCCGATACCAATTTTTTTTAAAATATTTGATGGATACTTAGAACCGGGTGATGAAAAACCTTCTATTGAGAAAAAAACTCCATGTGATGTTATTAATTTTAATACATTACTTGGTAAAATTATTGATAGAATTGAAATCGAAGGAGATTTAGTTATAGATGATGATACATTTCAAAAAGTTTTACAATGTATTCATTGTTTTAAGTATATACCTGTAGCTATGGAGAAATTATCATCTACATCTCAAATAGATTGGTTAAGAACTTTGTTAATCGAACATATTATTGAAAAATATAAACTAATCTTTCCCGAAGAAAATAACTTTGAAAATCTTCGTTGTATGTTAATGAGAATCAATGAAAAAGTTTTATTATTGTTTAATAATGTATTTATAAAAGAATATATTGATCGAATTTATCAAGGAATGGTTAAAAATTCGAATAGTTCTTTACCAGATTATCAAAAATTGACTAAAGATAAGTTTATTAGTATAGTTAATCTAATGGGAAAAGTGAGTGGATCAAAACAACTGTTAGATCAATTAGCTGATGCTTCGTTAGCAGTTTGGGATACGATACTTTATGAAGTAGAATTTTCTCAAATATTTAATAGAGAAATGTCGAAAGCTGGTGTTAATTTAGGCGAAGTTGGTGTTGAAAAAGCTTTACTGTTCCTTAATCGTATTAGAATTCAATTAGGTATTGAAAATTATGGAAGTTTTTTAGAATTTTTTCAACGAATTGCAGATAAAATCAATAAAGCAAAAACAAAACCTATTCAACATTTAAGTAAATTATTAGAAGCTCTTTATTATAAGAAAATATCTTTTGAAAAAGCCCATGAAATTGTAATAAATTCCGATTACATTCAATGGTCGGAGAAAATTAAAGAAATTGAATCTGTGAAATTTACTATTAAAAATCAAACCGACCGTCCCGCAAGAGAAATAATTGATCAAATGAAAAGTGAACAAAATAATAAAAAAAACGTCATATCAAAAAATCTTCTTGAAAGAATTGCTCAACAAGCAAGTCGAATTCGAGAACTAGCTTTAAATAAAAGAATAGACGAAGGTGATGAAAAATCTAAAATCGGCGAAGAAATTCAAAGTATTTTTAATCTCGAATCATATCAAGATAAACCTTCGGAATATGTTTATTCAAATTTAGAGGATATTGTTTCATTATTGATCTATTCTTGGTCTGTTGCTAATAAAACACAGTTTCCTAAAGATACACAAATAGTTGCTTTATTACTTTTTATTCATAGTTATAAAAAAGGTCTTCTTGAACAAATTCGTACTGGTGAAGGTAAAACTCTTATTGTAGGAATAACAGCTGCTTTTTTTGCATTATGTGGTTATGCAGTTGATGTTGTATCAAGTAATCGAGATTTAGCTATTGAAGGAGAACAAAAATGTCGTTCATTTTTTGAATTATTAAAACTTGAAAGTGGTCATATTTGTAGTGAAGATGATGAAGTTAATCATCAAGCGTATAGACCTGATTTAAGTACATGTCAAGGTAATATTGTCTATGGCGAAGTTGGAGCATTTCAAAGAGATATATTAGAAGAAGAATTTAATAATAAGAAAATATTTGGTAAAAGATATGAAAAAAGAAGGAAATGTTTAATTGTTGATGAAGTTGATAATATGTGTTTAGATCGCGCGAGACATGTTCTTTATCTTTCACATGAAATTGAAAGTTTAAAATGGCTTGAAACATTATTTATTAATATTTGGGCTATTGTAATTACAACAGAAATAAAACATGCAAATGATATTGATAAAAATATTGAAGAAATATCGAAATTTATACTAAAATGTGTAGAAAATAAGAACATCTATGTACCGGAATATTTACATAAGTTTGTTAAGTATAAAGTAAAACGTTGGGTTGATAGTGCATTTCAAGCAAAAATAATGAGAGAAGATGATCATTTTGTATTAGATATACCGAAAAGTGAAGGACAATATGCTCAAAAACAGAAGGTAATTATTGTTCTTGATAAAGATACAGGAGTTGAACAATATTCAACACGATGGAGTCATGGTTTAGCACAATTTTTAGAACTAAAATACCGACGAAAATTATCTGTTGAAAGTTTAAAAGCAGTTTTTATTTCAAATAAGGCATTTTTTCAAAGATATAAAGAACATCTTTATGGATTAACAGGAACATTAGGATCAGAAAATTCTCAAAGTTTTCTATTTGATTTGTATAATGTACAATTTTCCGATTTACCAACATCGAAAAAGAAATGTTATATACAACTTCCTAGTAGAGTTGCATTTGAATATAGCGATTGGCTTGATTTAATTGCTAAACAAACAATTGAAATCGCTGAAAAACGACCTGTTTTAATTATTTGTGAAAATGTTGAAGCAACCGAACAAATTTGGAATGAACTTATTCGTAATAGAGTTCCGCCTCATACCATAGAAAAGTATCGAAGAGATGGTGATAATATTGAAGAAAGATTTCAAAAATCACCAGCAACAGCTGGTGATATAATTATAGCAACAAATAAAGGAGGACGAGGTACCGATATTCATGTAGATCAAGTAGTAAATGATGAAGGAGGATTACATGTTATTTTAAGTTATTTACCAGAAAATGTTCGAGTAGAAGAACAAGCATTTGGACGTACAGCGAGAAATGGAGCTGCTGGTACTGGACAGTTTATTATAGAAATAGATAAGTCGATTTATGGTGAAATGTATGAACTTGATCAGTATCCGACTGATCAAGGGAAGTTAAAGTTAGAAGAATTATCCGATGTTATTTTAGAACGAGAAAAGATTAATCGAGATAATAAAGAAGCAGCTCGATTATCTGAATTGAAACAATCAAGTATACTTCGTCTTGAGGTTGAAGAAGACCTTTTCGAAAAGTTTAATGGGTTTAAGAAAAAAATTTCAGAGGAAATATTTCAACCATTATTAAATAAAGAATTAGAAAAATTGAAAGAAAAATTTCAGTTAAGTCCTGCAGTGTCTCAAGAAGAATTAGAAAAAGATTTTAAAGAAAAATTAGAAAAGCCAAGAGAAAAGATTGCTGAAGGTTTAGAACGTATTTTGAAAGATCGTTGGGCATTTTGGTTAGATGAAGCGAAAGAAGATATAGATGCGATTAAAACTTCTCAAGAAAAGAATACTTTATTAAAGAAATTTGATGAAAAATTTGTTAATACAATTACAAATCTATTAAAAGGTTCAGATTTTGATAATTTAATAAAGAAATTTATTGAAAAACCAGAAGAAGCAATTCGATTAGGAAATTTTCTTCTTTCCGAACATAAATTTCTATTAGAAAATGCATATTCAATGGCTAAAAAATGTTTCGAAAAAGCTATTGAATGTGGAGATATTTCAGGTTTTTCATATATTGGATTAACATTTACAATAATTAATCTTAAGCAAAATAAAGAAACGATTAAAAAACAATCGAGAAAAGAATTAAAAAAAGCCCAGCGTTGTTTAGAACTGATTAAACAAAATCTAATGGCGAATCTTAAAATCGCAGAAATTCTTCCTCAATCAGCTACGAGTGATATTCGTACAAAAATATCTTCAAAAGAAAATCTCTATGAAGATCAAGTACGAGGAAAATTAGAAGTTATTGGATTACAATTACATTATTTAAACAAAATTATTGGATCAACAGTTGAACCAAGTGATTTTGTTCTTCATACACAAGAAGAGGACAAGTTCAAAAAAGAAAATAATGAAAAAGGAGAAAAACTTTATAATTTATTAGTAGAAAAGAACCTCATTCAAAACGATCAACTAAGAAAATCATTTAAAAACGATTTCAATAAATTAAAAATTATTATCCAAGAGAATCTTGATCCTTCGATTTCCGATGAAATTATTGAGTTATTAAAGAATAAAGATGATCTTAATAAGAAAGATTTTGAAAATATTGCTTGTTATAATGATGAATTATGGAAAGTTTTAAATGTTCGAAATGCTGAAAATATTTTTATATTAAATATAGAACGAGTTCAAGGAGGATTACCGAATGAATATGAAAATATATGGAAAGATTTAGCAAATCAAATCAATCCTACCGAAGTTAATATGGAAGTATTTAACTCATCTTCAGAAAAGAATAAATTGAAAGATTATTTAATAAAAAAGAAACTATTAGTTGAAACACAACGAGTTAAGATTAATGACTTAGATTTAGATCGTTTAAATTTTCAAGGAAGATATACGAAATATGAAAAGATCGTATTTAATTCAAATGGTCATGAAAAAGGAGATTTGAAAACATTTTTACAAGAATTAAAAACACAAATTTGTAATGACGGAGGTCAATACTTATATAAAACATTTTTACCATTTGGAACACAGGAAGAAGAAGGAAATAAAATTCGAGTACTTTTAAAAGAGAAAAATATAATAAAATCAGGAGGACTTGCTTCTAATAAATATGGTAATAATAAAGATAAGATTTCTGAAATTTTAGATAAAATATTAGCAAATACTAACTATATGAATGATAAAGACACAATCCTCTCGCTTATTTTAAGTTTACAAGGAGATATTCGTTCATCTGAAAAAGATTTAAAAGCAAATTTGAAAGATTTTCTAGAGCTTGAAGATCAGGAAAATGTTCCAATGGAACTAAGATTTTTCCGAGGACTCGGTCTTGATAAATTTCTAATCATTCAAGAAGATAAATCATGGTGGGATTGGCGCGCTTTTGCTGTTGCAATGATTGGACTTGCACAAGTTATTGGAGGAGCAGTTTTAATATCATTCGGTTGCGTCAATATAGGAAGTGCGCTTATTGCTGAAGGTATATCTGATATGATTTATGCAACTATGGCAGGATTAACTGGTACATTTAGTTGGAAAGATTGGGCTATACAAAAAGCAATAAGTTTTACCATTTCTTTAGTAACTGCGGGTATAGGAAAATTAGCATCTTTAGGCTCGGTTGCATCAAAGGCAGGTTCATTATCTAAAGCAGCAATTTTCGCACAGGCAATTAAACAAGCTGCTTATACTTTTGCAACTACGTGTGCAACTAATATTTTAACAGATAAAGTAATGCAAGAGATTCAAAATGGTGTTATCGATAAGATTGTTAAGGGTATAGAAGAAAATCTTTTAAAGGGTGTACATAACGAAATAAATAAAAAAGTCAATGAGATTTATGTTGCTAGCGGAGATGATCAAGAATTTGAAAAAAAATTTAAAACAATGTCTGATAGTATTGGATTAGCATTAGGTGAAAATCTAATATTAACACAACAGTTTGCTAATATTCAAACACAAGTTGTATCTGCATTAAAACAAAGTTATGATCGTTTTGGAGATGCTTTACTTAAATCGAGTTCAAAATATGCTAAATTAGTGGGTGCGAGCGTTAAATCAGTTGTTTTAATTGATAAGCTTTGGAATACAATTCAACCCATTTTAAAATTAACTGTAATCATAAGTACTTTAAATAATGTGATTAATAATTCTATAAAAGCAGAAAATGCTAAAAGAAATCACCAGAGTGGTAAGAAACTTGTAGAAGATAGAGCAAATCAATTGAAAAATATTATTAAAGAATATATAACAAAAGTATTAATAATAGAATTAACAAGATTAGTAAGAAAAGTAATGAGTGCAGCAGTAAATCAAATAGCAAAAGGAGCATCGTATCTTGTTAAGACATTAACCGAATCGGAATTCAATGGAAAGAATCCTATTGATGCATTGAGAAAATCGAATCAAGATGAAAAAGATGAACGCAAAAGCCAAGTTTCTGTAGAACAACCTTCATTAAATAGTGATTCGAAAAAAGAAAAATTAGATCAAGAAAGAAGAGAAAATCTACAGAACAATATAGTAGATCCGAAAGAAATGATGAAAAATTATGTTGATGGCATTAAAGATAAAGATCGACCTATGGGTCTTGCTGAAGCAAAAATGCTTGCCGAGAAAGATATGAGAAAAATAGTTATGTATGATGAAGTTAATAAAGAAAAAATTGTCGTCAGTCCTTCAGGATGGAAAAAGATACCTGCGTTTTTTAAACAGTCAGCAAAAATAAATTATATAGCCGGTGAAGATGGAAATTTTGGGCATTTCGTAAATGCTAGAGGACCTGGAAGATATGTTCAGGTAGCTGGACGTAATGATTGCTTATTAATCGCTTACAAAGAATCACTTGGCTATACGGTAAGCACAGACATGATCGATAAAGATCGAGAAGCATTGTATCAATATACAGCTCGACATATTGATAAATATACAAGAATCCGAACTGAACTTGATACAAGTAAACATAGTTCGATAATAGGTGGTGGTGCCGCACCAAAAAAACGAAATCTTTTTGGAAAAAATGAAACTCCAATAGAAGGAGATAGAAAACGTGATCCGTCATTAAAAAGTGATGGAACTTATAGAACTAAAGGACATGAAAAGGAACGTTTAGGAAGTGAATTTGGTGTTAAAGTTAGTGGTAAAACACATCAATTCGAACATCCTGTTCCTTGGCAAACATCAGCCGAGGAAGCTGATCCTAAGCTCGATCGAAGATGTGGCGTTGGCGGTCAACTTGAACGTGCCGGGTCAGCTTATGCTGAAGTTAAACAAGCGCATCGAGATCATGTAGGTACAGGTGGCAGTGATGCTGCTTCAAAGTTCTCAAAATCTTTAGGAGTCGCTTTACGCGAAGACAAAAACGTTAGTAATGCAGCCCAAATGAGTTTGGTAGAATATGCTCATACACCTAGCTATGTCAATAGTATAGGAACTATAGAAAATGAAATAGCCAATGATTCGTATGTACACATGGTAATGAGTGCAGATTCCGTGCCACTTGTGAAGGGTGAATCATGGACTAGGATACCTTTTGATATCGAACAGAAGAAAGAATGTATTGTAGCACGATGGATTACAGTTAATGGACGTTATCCAAGCGGAAATGATGAAATAAAGCAAATCGTAGATCCAATCTTCAAAAAATATAATCATAAACTGTAACATGAACAAACGGGATAATCTGTCAAATAATTATTCATCTTGCCCTTTAGCTCTAGTAGAAAATACTATTAATAAATAAGTCAATTAGGTGAGTAATAAAACAATATATGATAGACTCTAACGTCTTATTTAGTTGTAATAGCAAGTTGACCATCTGAGAAAATCCGTATTTTGTCTACTCCCGTATTGCAGTAGGAAAGAAAAAAAATAATAGAAATTGTTGATTCAAACATAGTTTTACAGATTTTTCAGCGATTTGTTCGCTAATTTTAAACCGAGAATTCAGCATAAAAACATTAAGGAATGCAGTTCTTCTGATCGAATCTCATTTGAGAATTTTTATGAGACGATTTATAAATATTTTAATAAACACTCTTATACCTTCATTATTGACTTTTGAATTATTTTCACAAGAATCTATTGCAGTGATGAAAAACTAGTTGATCATTATTGGTAAGTATATTGATTTAATGAATTTATATTTCAAAATATATTCTTATCTCCTATTTCCCTGTTTATTGTGAAAAATACCAATCCTTGTCATTTTACTGTAAATTTTTATATCCATATTTGACTTTAGTAACTTTTTTATGATTATATTTCTTTACACGTACTTGTTTTCTGTATTATGTAAAATCAAAATGTGAGTTTTATTTTTTTTGTATAAATCATGAATTGCTTTTGGTTCCATTGTTCACTCTACTATGGTGAAGACAATCATTATTGTTTCAACGTGGCTCTTTTATTTCTATTTCATTACTATTTGATACACATGTCTCACTTTAATATCTTTATAACATGACTCGATTCATCTATCGATCTTTAGCCGTTATCACTTGAAGCTCTTTCATCAAACGAGCAATTCTAAAATGATCATGATCTGTTTGATTATGAAAAACAAAAAATTTGAATCCTTGATAACGGTGAAGGATTATAATTTTTCGAATTTATGTCGTGCATAATTAGATTTGTTGGAATACTTCCTATTAATGTTAATTCAATTCAATCCATCCAAAACTAAGAATAGTAACAGCTACGTGATTATCATATGTTCTAATGCTTTACGAACCATCAATGATATTGATGATGCATACCAATAAATCCAACACTGATTTATTATCTTTTATTTGTGTCAAGGATAAAATTAATGCATATACCGACAAATCTCTCATATGATGCCATGAAACAATTGGTATGAAGAATATTCTTCTCTGGGAACAATTCAATCATGACTTTCGTTTGACTGTTTTATATTGTAAAACTGTGAATGTATAACTATTCTATCTTTCGCTTAATGTACGGTGCTATTTTTTTTAATCATTTTTGTTCGAGCCATATGTATTTTCAATATAGGAATTAAATCTTCAGACATAAACAAGAAATATCATGCATTTATCAATAATTGACGAATGACTAAAAAGCAAGTATAAAATAAGATTCATGAATATCTATTTTCAATCGCACTGACATAGAAGTTGAAGCACTATTTTCTTCATTAGATTTTATCAAAATGTCAGTATATTGATTCTTAAAGATGCACTTGACCTTACTTTTAAGCTGATGGAAATAGTTTCTTCGAGCAAATAAAGAAATAGATTGTATTAGCCAATGATTATTTTATTTATTGTTGTTTGTCCATGGTAGTTTGGTTTATGTAATTATCTTATTATGACGTAAAAGATGCTGCAATGTCAACAAAGCATAATGTGTAGGAAGCAAAAAACGAAAAGTTATATTCCTTGTAAATGAGTCATCATTTCGAAATATTTATGCGTCAAAAGTGACTACCGAAATTTAACGTTTTATCAGCATCAATCTCAAAAGGGTTTTGTCTCAGCACACATATATATAGGAGAAAAAAAATAATGATGAAATTGAAATCAATTCAAAGAATATTTGAAGTCATTGTGAATTGCAAAATTCCTTCAGTATCTCGGTTTGGCGAAATCTATCACCATTATTCCTTCATAAATTTATTTGTGGCTATTTTTTAAATATATGGTGTGGGTGTGTCATCATAGATTATAGTTAGATTCATAGCATTATACGACGTTTCGTCCTTGCTAAAGGGACTCATCAGGTATTTTTAGAGATCTAAGACTACATAGGGTGAATAATAAATCTAAATTAATTAACTCCTATATATTCAAAGTCAAATTAAAATTAATTCAGCAAAGGAATTTTTGACAAAAATAGAAACATCCAAGAAGAGATTAATTTAAAACAAGATTAGAAAGGAGTACAATCAATTTTGAAGAAGAAATTCAAAATGATTTATCATCCATATCGTAGTCCATGAAGAAGGTGTGTCATCATAGATTATAGTTAGATTCATAGCATTATACGACGTTTTGTCCTTGCTAAGGGGACTCATCAGGTATTTTTAGAAATCGGTTCTTCAAATCAAGTATCGAATGTTCCAAGCAGTTTTCTATGTTTTATTATTAGTTGTATCCACGTTTGAAGAAAGAAAGTGCAGAAGATAGAGAAATTCACACAAAATCGCTCAGTTCTCGTCTTCGTCAGCATCATAGGTTTCATCGGTCCGGAGCACCAAGAGTCGGCGGTTCGGTTTCGTATGTATGAAGGAATTTTCCATGGTTCGATTTGTAGTTGCTTTTAATCGAATTTGGATGTTCTTCAATGTCGAAATATCGTTTTTAAAGTGTAAAGACCACCAGCTATGAAATAGTCTACGGAATTCTTTCGATGTCGATGCGTCGTGTATATATCTAGCATACAGAATTGCTCAGTTCCATATCTGTAGCTGAGTATATGTCGGATTTGTTATGGCTTCAGGCAATGATTGCGTCAATTGTTGCTCCCTTTTTGTGAGCTGTATCATGAGTTCCTGGTGTAATTGTTGATAGAGAGGTTGGTTTAGCATTTGTATTACTTTATTTGCTTTGTTAAGTTCGAAGAATCGTCTGTAATGTTTGTTCAAGAAGCATGGTGGATATTCATTCAGTAACAGGGACACGTCGATGTGGATACGCTCTGTGTTGAAGTCGTTTGCATTCGAGCATATTTTGGCGGCTCTTAATAGAGCCGTGTATGGTATGTTACGGTGAATATGAGTAGGATGATCGGATGTATATGGAAGTATGTAGGGTTCCGTTGCATGTTAATGATGTAAAGATGTTCGTAGGATTCCATTCTGATTATGAATATTCACATCCAGAAAGTCAACTATGTGGCCAATTTGATAGGTTATTTTAACCCAAGTAACCAAAATATGAAGGGAGACTGCCGACATGACTAGTCAGAAATGTCCACAGCTGCCGTCGAGTCTAGTCTGGGGGTGTGGGTGGGTGTGTTTTATAGCATACTACGACGCGTTTCGCCCTTGCTTAAGGGTCTCATCAGGTAGTTTTATCTTTTCTAACTATTCAGATGATTCGAAAATTGCAAATAAGTTACCTAATCTATATTTTTTATCAAGAATGGTTCAAGAAAATTCAAGAAAGTTCTTGACAAAAGTAGATACCATTTGGAAAGGGTGTGCTTTATAGCATACTACGACGCGTTTCGACCTTGCTTAAGGGTCTCATCAGGTAGTTTTATCTTTTGTAACTATCTTGAGGGTGTGGAGTGTGGGTGTGGGTGTGAACAGCAGCCAAGACCGGTTTCATCCTTGCTTAAGGGAATCATCAGTTGGCAAATAATCAATATGATTAAAAAATCAAAAAATTAAATTATTCTGTTATATAGAAAATTTTCAAAACAAAAATTAACTATATAATGATAATAACCAGATACAGTAGTGTGAACATAGACGATTGTGAAAAAGATTTCATTTCCCATGTTTGAATGTCCATCGGTGTTTTAGTTGAGATCATTTGTAGATGTATATCTGAAGCAAAAAAAGAAATTTAGAACTTTATTGGAAATTGTATTGGTTGGAATTTCGAATCGGTGTCTTTTTTATTTTTATTTATTTTGTAGAATGTATGAACAAATTATTGATATGGATTTTTTTCGAAATATTTTTGAATATTCTTTTATTGTTTGGAGGATCGATCATTCTGAGTAGAGAATCTTGGTTGTTGATTGGTTTTCGATGAATGGTAACTAGATGATAGTTTTGGTTTGATGTAGGGCCGCGTTCTTTTTTTCGAATTTCTCTAAATAATAGAAGTAACGGAAGTGTTTTAATTTTTTTTTATAGAAAAGGGTGATATCAACGATTTTTTGTTACAGTTGATTGACTTACTTTTGGTTGTTGTTGTGTTTTTTAACAATGTTTTGTTTGACCGTTTGCGTATTAGTTCATTGTGTGCAGGACGACGGATACGGTTGCCGACGATTTGTTTTGTATACATTGCTGGTGTATCTTTAAATGCATGATTGTATACTTGGTGCATATCTCGTTTTAGGGATGCAACAAATCTTCGAAAAGGTTTGGATTTGGGACCAAAGCCTTTGGATTTGGATTTGATCGCTGATATTGGATTTGGGTTTGGATTTGGATTTGAGATTTGAGATTTGGGTTTGGATTTGGATTTGAGATTTGAGATTTGGGTTTGGATTTGGAT
>CAJNYU010001352.1:0-96512 GCA_905331475.1 Rotaria socialis
CAATATAATTTTTTCGACATTTTTCCTTTTGACATTTGTCCTTTTGATATTTTTCCTTTCGACATTTTTCCTTTCGACATTTTTCCAGCACACCTATCTCAAGATCGAGTGATACTGTAATCGCTTCTAGCTGTTTTGAGTTTTATTCATGGATCAATTGATCTGTTTGTAAACATCATCTAAAAATATAGAAAAATCAATCCTTATTGTTTTTAATCTCGTTCTCAGTGACTAAAGTCATGTCAGAAAAAAAACATAGTCTGAAGAAGTTTAGATTAGTTATATTTCAAATTATTAAGCTTTTTACAACCTCCTTATCATTATTGACGAGTAATTTATAAAGATGGTGGAAAATCTAGTTATGAGTTTGTCCGGCTAACTCTGTACCGGAGAATGAGTGCGTTACTATTTTTATGCATTTTGCTTTTCTGATTACTTTTGAACAGTTTACCAGAGAAACGTGGACAACATCTTTTTTTGTTCACTAAAATGTGCTCTACAGAGTGCACTTGCCATTTTTTTATCTAAAATATTCTTTTACCTGTTTTATGAAAAATACAACGTGTACTTAATATGATTAAACTATTTTTTGCTCTGTTGTATTATTCGTAAGACAGATGAAAGAATATTTTCGACAGCAAAAATGAGCACTACCCTATGTAGAGCACATTTTAGTGAACAAGATAAGATGTTACCATCGCGTCTCTGATAAACTGCTCAAAAGTAATGAGAAAAGTAAAATGCATAAAAATAGTAACGCATTAACTCTCCGGTAGCAGAGTTAGCCGGACAAGCTCTTATTTCATTTTTGTTTTTAAAGTTCTAAAGATGCCTGTGATAGATAAATTTCGTGTATAGAAATTAGAAACTTATTCACTATACTTGTTAAATCTATAAAACCTACACTCCATCTAGACTAGTTAACAAAATCTTTATGACTATGTTGTACTCGGAATTTTCATTGTATTGTCAGAAATCATTAATAATGTAAGAAAATAATATACAGTTCATTCTAAACAATACTTTAGCAAAACCGTTTTAAAGAAATCCATCATAAATGGAAAAAATTTCCAGACATATTTTTGTACTCACAAAACATTTCTTTGTATGTTTCTAAAGGTCTTACTTGTATGCCCACTAGAATTAGAATTGAAATTTGTCTGCGAATGAGTTCACATTTTTTTATAAGTCCGTCAACCAAAAAAAACGAGCTAGATTGTGTAAAAGTTTTGAATGTGTGGCAAAATAAATGAGTAAATGAGAATTGGTAGGAAGCCATTAATAATCTACCAGACATATAATAGTCAGAGTTTATCGCAATGGTACACACTAAATATATATATATGCAAGACTTTATTCTAGTAATCAAGCACTGATACGTAAATTATCAAGATTTTTCTGGTAAATAAAACTGTACTTCTCTCGAACAAAAGAAGTTGCATATCTAAGGTTGTGCAATGATGTTTAATAGTTTATCATCGGAAACTCATTATATTTAACAATAATGACCAACAATGACTTTCTCGAACTTAGATCTTCAATATTGTATATGAATTAGTCTTCTATCATACATATCATTAATTTTTTATCCGTGACCTGACATATTTATAATAGACGTCATGTCAATTAAACTATAGATTCAAATAACTGTTAACATATAATTATATTTGTCTTTTGTAATCATGAATTAAGCTAGGGCTCATCCAGTTCTTCTTCGTACATTTCTCTCTCTGATGTTTTATAATTAATTGGGTCATTCTATCAACAATTTGATGACATTGATGTAATGTTTTTTATGATAATTTATGCGTTTTTTGTCTAGGAAAACTAAAACAATAGCATGTCACCGCGTCTTATTTTGTTTTTGACTTCGCAGTATGATTGTCATAATAACATAGATGATAGATAAACTAAAACGTGCTATGTCATTTGAATAAAATACTAAAATCCATATTGAGAGGAGAGAAGAAGAAGGCATCATATTTTTGTTATCTGTTCTATTTTATGTGTATCGAATAGTTATATTACAATAAGATTCCATTTATTATTAGAATTTTTTAAGATAAGACATAAACAATTTACGATCTACATCTACTGCACATTTAGAGTACACGATTAATTAACATCTAGAGACTATCTTATGATTATCGAATACTAGTACGCACATCGTTTAACAGCAAAACCTAGACACTAATGTGAAGAAAGAAGAGATAATCTATGTTTACAACCATTTAAGAGATCTTTTCAATTCGATAGATTTACTTTTAATTACTCAATCGAGACTATACTTGAATCTTATCAAGGTGAAAATAACAGCATATAGAAATAGGTTGAAAGTCAAGAATGTATATAGATCTGTCGTTTGTATATTATTCATTATATTGACTTGAATTCAAATATCTTCTTCCTTACGGAACAACAAACTTTGTAAAACTACAGCAGTGATATTTTTTTTTCTTATCTCACCGAATATTATGCATGTAAATAGGTTGTTGTTTAAATTCAATCAGACTAGATTATGAAAATGAATTGAAGAGTACTTATTAAAAAGAATCTAGCAAATAATACTTTTTACTAAAAGAATAAGTACAGTCAGAATTACGTCATAGTAAAAGATCTTAACGCGTCCGTCGTCTCATTGTGAAAGGAAATCAAACATACTTAAATGACAATAATAGCTCTAGAAACAAGCATAGTAATGATCAGTTTCTCTACGTTATGACTACTCGATGACAGTAAACTCGATATTGATGTATGCGATCATTTGTTCTTCGGCATTTATAGATAACAGCATACAATCTAAGCACTAGTTTTGTAGGATATTCAATGAATATTTCTTTTAGATAGGGTTTCCTCGAACGCAAATTGAATTTACAAATACTATTTACGAAAACATATGTATGGTATGTTTCAGTTTTTCTTATTGTTTTTATTGATTTAGAATAATCATCCTTTGAAATACACATCTATTTATAATATTTGATTATCAGGAGCGTAAATAGGAAGGGGCGTGGGACGCAATGCTCCGCCTGCTTTTGAAATTACTCACGGTGCGCCCCTGCTTCAAAATTTTTTTCTAAGAATCGTAAAAATATAGCCAAAAGCTGTAGTACGCCCCCCTGCTTTGAGATCCGAGTTACGCCCCTGCTGATTATATCAAGTATTTGACAAATGGAAAAACAAATTATTTTATTATAGACAAAAGAGTGACATGACAAACCAACACGAACAGCGTCCGATCCTGATTGGATGTTTTGTTTATCCTTGAATTTTTCAGATTTTGCGATTTAGAACAAACTCAATTATATCTTTCTTCTATTCTCTGAAACATCTTAGACGGTTTCAATCTCATCACGCTATGATTCTGTCGACATTTTTCTTTTTAATTAAACAATAATAATCAGACTATCCGATAAATATTTCGACCTCTTAGCTTAGTCGACATGTATTGTGTATAAAAAACAATATGCTGACTTTCTTTTTTTTATGAATCAACAAGAGCCATATGGTTTTAATGTCTATTCTCTATCTATCACTATATTCAATAAAAGATAGTAGATGAATGATTTTAGCCATTCAATAGTTTACATATGAATATGATATGAGATTACAGGAGTTCTTAGCAGTGTCTTTCTTTTTGTCTTTCTTTTGATGCTTAAAAATGTTTATTACTCAGTTTCCCTAAGTCAGAATTTTAATAGTGGATGTTTGTTTTTGACATTATTCCTCGATGGAAACATTATTCCCAAAATAAGTTTACATAAGAGCAATTGTAAGAACAAGAATTATTAAGTATAATGCTATTGAAATATTCCTATGTGGACAAACTGATCTCATACACATGCAACAATGAGAGTAATATTGAACAACAGCGACAACACTAATACGTTAAGTTGAATGATTTATTGAATTAGACAACGAATAGATGCTTTTGGTTGTAGGCGTAGAAAACAAATCATCGTGCGAGAGGTTAATAATAGATATTTATTTTTACTGAGTTCGAAATAAACTTGTTAAACTACAATAGTTATGCATCAAATACTTGTATTTTATTCGCTGACTTCATCAATACATTTATACAAGCTCAGGTGTACTAGAGATGCACCAATTCCAATTCTTGACTTGGAATAGGAATAGGAATTGGAATTGGAATTGGAATTGGAATTGGAATTGGAATTGGAATTGGTCTGAAATCGGTATAGAATTGACTCCAAATGAGTGTAGAATTAACTGAAATTGATGGTACAATTGATTTTTCTTGATTAGCAAGTGCTTGAATCTGCGAAAAATAAAATAAAGAGAATGGGACGCATAAAGGTCTTAAATCTGAAAATTGAGATTTTTATCATAACAGCTACAACTTGAGCCATAATTAGTAACATATTTGGAATCAGCGCAAAAAACTGACTCGAACAATGTATATTTTAAATACTCTCGGTAACTTCTTTTTTCTACCGAAAATTCATTTGGGGTACTCCTAAGGGTTCAGTCCAATAATAAAAAGTGACTTTTTTTTAGTGCTCAGGCATGTGATTTTGTCTATATTGCTAAGCATTTTACATGCTCCATAGTTAATTACTATTGTCCAAGTTGTTTTCTGATTAGTTTCATTTTTTGACTGAACTCTGAGGAGTACCCCAGGTGNGATTTAAGGCCTTATACGTTCCACTTTCTTTATTTTATTTTTGGCAAATTCAAGCACTTGCTAGTCAAGACTAATCAATTGTACCATCAATTTCAGTTAATTCTACACTCATTTAGAGCCAATTCTATACCGATTTCAGACCAATTCCGACCAATTTTAGGAATTGAATTGACTCGAATTGGAATTGGTGCACCCCTAATGTGTACTCTACTACACCCTCATTACTACGATTAACAATATTTTCTATTATATATTTTGGTTCAAGAGAAGAATCCCATGTGAAGAACAAGGTCATACTTATTTATTAAGTTTCAAGAAGAATACTTCAGTATTTTTGAATAATTTTATTATAGTAGAGCGACGTAGTCGACATTGACAAACTTTTGCCTATTTATCTATTTAAGCTTATTATTTGTTTCGTCGTTACCCATGAAAAAATAATTCGAGAACATATGCGTTTCAACGAAAGGTTTTTAAAAAACAACGCTATTTTGACGTTTAAACCCAAAATTTTAAGAAAAGAAGGCGTTTTCGTATTGATTAATTTTTCAACAGGTTTTTTTCATTTGAAAACGCGTTTTAATAAAAGTCATTTAACTGCGTTCTGAAAAAATCATCGTTTTTTGTTTTAAAAAAAGATTCTAAAAAGCTCGCTTAAGCGTATTATTTTGAGCGAGTTTAAACTTGCTTTTAATAACGTATCTTTTTCGTAAAAAACAGTATATTTCGGAAATACGTTGTAACAGTGTTTTTTAACGAAAGTAACTCTGCTAAATTACTTCAAAGTATTAAATAAAACAATATTAGTGTTTCAGGCGTCGCATTTCTTTTTTGAATCTTTAGAACTAAAATTTAATTGGTATAAACTCGCTTTTCGAACAAAAATATATTAAAAAATAATGAATATGCACTATTTGTTTATTTGTTTATTTTACTATACTTTGTTTAGATAATAGCTTAGTTTTCTTCTTCTCTCTCGTGACAGCTTGAATATTTATATAGATATACGATCTAGAAGTTTTTGCCAGTATTTTACCTAGTGAAGGATCAAATAAAAAGGTCACCAAATACCTAGATTATACTAAAAATCAAAATATTCATATAGTTGAAAACAAGAGAAATTAAAACTATCATTATTTATTATCAAAAAATATTAGGGAGGGAGTAATTTACATTCATAAGATTGATTGGGTCCAAACAATAATTTTAAAAATTATGTGATTTTGAATGATTTTGAATTTCTTTTCAAAGTAACTTCTCATAATTTAGATTGCTTTTATACTCAACTTAATGTAAATTGACATTAAAAAGAAATTGAAAAGAAAATGCTACACTCAGAAACTATTCAAATTAGCTCTAGATATATAATAACATTGATATGAAAAAGGGAAAGACATTATTTCGAAACTTCGGTGCCGAATAAAATACAAAATTTCTTCTTATATTCATTAAGTATAGACGTGTAATTACTGTAATGTTAACTGTAAGTATTGTGCAGTTCCATCAAGTAAGCCAATTAAAATGTTCAAAGTTCGAATCTATTCATCGTCTCATAGTAAAATATTCTCAATGGTTTAAACGCGTTTATCGAAAAAGACAAGATGTTACGACTGAGAAAAAATGGAATTTACAGAAAGCATTCTTGATTTGCTTTCTTGCGTTTTTATTGATGAAAAAACCGTTGAAGCACGTTTTATAAAATACGTAAATGTTCTAGCGAAATCATGTTTGAAAAAAGAACACGTTCAAATGGCCTTTTTTTTTAATTTTTTTTCGTGGGTATAATCTGAGAAAGAGAGAGGAAGACAACATACGCTAAATATCATATTGACTAGAGAATAAAACGGAAGAAATCATCGATAATTAGCAAGATTATTCTAGACGTAATACTGCTCATTTGATAAGATTGCTTTCTCGTCTATACGCTTAGGAAGATATAATCTAATAATTGCATGAGTAGAACTAAAAGAATTTAAAACAATATTTTAAGAAAATTAGCCATCTCCTAGAACATTATCTATAATCACTATGCCTATGGCTTTTGTAAGACACTCCCAGCTTTTGCTTTTTGAGTAATAGATTGATTCCTGTCATCCAGGTTACTTTATTCATCCTGTTGTCTATGTGAATACTATCTTCACTAACAAAAAACAGACTTCCACGTTTTTTTTTACAATAATTTTATTGATAAATATTATTGTTTTTTTACTCAATCCTCTATTCTATTTTTCTCAATATATGTTTTCATAGAAAGAGTTCTTCAGAAGTAGATCAGTATCCTTCTGCAAGCTTATTATAAGGTGTGGGTAACTCAAAATTACAGTATCTCTCCTCTTTTGCTTAAACATGCATCTGTAGATTCCCCTTTTCGCGCCGATCGCGGATAACTATTTAGCTTTTTGATTTGACAAAACATTCGTGAGAGAAAATGCAAAATACTAAGAGGGTCTAAAAATCAGGAAAAAAATTGTTTTTCAACAAACAACGTGTATTTCTCTAATGTTACACGCTTCACTCGGCACTAGTACATATCGTCGCACGACAGCTCGCCTCAAGACGATTCGTCGCAATAAAAATTCGTTGTGATAACCCAGGACGAACAATCCGATACCTGGATCCAACCGGGCTCGATCGGTTCCTGCAGGATTCTAAGCAAATCCGGGTTCCGGACCCACTCACGGATCCCTAGTGTTGGAATCCGATCGATTCTTGCAGGAACCAGTGAAAACCCGATAGGTTTCTTTAGAACCTCGTTGGAATCCGACTTCTAAAATTCCTATCGAATTCGGTTGTTGGATTTGGTTGGATGTTCACCGGATTCCAACACTAGGGAACCGTTAGTAGTTCTTCAACCCGGAATCTCATGGAACTTTGTCGGCTCGTCGGATTTTATATGATCCGATCGGATTTGGTATCGGATTCATGCATCTGGAACGTTAATCGTATATAAAGGAGAGGGTTTATAGGATTTACTGTCCACGGATTTACTGCCCATTGATTGCCTCGAAGAATAGAAATGAACAGAAAAATATTTATCGCAATCAACTATGTATATTTGGAAAAAAAAGAATTCGAGCAAATGTATGAGGAAATAACAAAGAGAGTAAGAAATTGATTAATAAATAAACCAAAAAAGATGAATGGGCGTTCAACTTTTTGGTGGACGCTGAAAATATCTAAGTCCAGCAGCTTTTAAGAATGATGGAATATCGATAATTGAGGCAGCATAATTGTCGTTTACCATGGGTAGATTCAGTAAATATACCAGACATTTTTAGCAAGAGTATGATAAGAAAACAATTTTCTTTGAATTTATATATTTTTTTATAATTTTTTGTCATATTAATGACTATCTTACCCCTCAATTTGATGAGCATCCGTCATTTTAAATTGAAAATTTATTCAATAGTTTGCTCATTGGTGACTTTTTGGTTTTTCAACATTTATGTAATTTTTTGTTCAAAAAAGGGATTGACTGTCAAGACCATTACTCATTTATTAATTTATCTTCTTTGAAGCAATCAATGGACAGTAAATCCTCATACAAAAATAGCGTTAATTGGAATAATATTTTTCCAACCAATGAACAGTAAATCCTCATACAAAAATAGCGTTAATTGGAATAATATTTTCCCAATCAATGCACAGTAAATCCTCATACAAAAATAGCGTTAATTGGAATAATATTTTTCCAATCAATGGACAGTAAATCCGTGGACAGTAAATCCGTGGACAGTAAATCGTGTACACGAAAGGAGAGAGTACATTAATTGAATTAAGTGCTTTTGTTCAATATGTTATTCAATCAATCACCTTCATAAATGTATTCCTTTACAATAATAACACTCGTTTATTACTACAACTTCTTTTTCTCAAAAAATGACAGAAATGTTAATTTATAATTCATTTTTTTAGAGTAAAAATATCCAAAACTTAAGGTTTAATTCTAAATAAAATTCTACGAAGTTAATTTTATAATAAATTTAATTTTTTTGAATTAAGATGTAATTAAAATATAGCTTTACATGTAAAAAATTATTTCTCGTCTTAAGAATTTTTTTAAACAAAAATGTGTTACCTCTCAAAAAAGATATCAAAAGAAGACTATTGACTTATAGAATTTATTCGGATCATTTATTTTTAATGCTCGTAGTATCGAAAACCTGAAAATCCATTTCAAAAGTTTCCAAAACCACTTCGTATAATAGTCGAGTAAATTTGCGAATTAGAGAAAATTATCTTAGAAATTACTGAACGAATTATACAGCTCAAGAGAGAGAACATTTTTCTTGGCTTATCTTAGCTCCAAATTTCATCAGAAATCGTCTCCTTAAAAGACTTGAGTTGACTTTCATTTGATAGCAGACTATTTGCAATGTCACAGAAGAATTTTACAGAACTAAGTAATTTTTTCAGTGCTTTTATACAGAACTAGATCATTTTTTCTTCAAAACGAATCTATTATCCATCATATAGATCTAGTTATTATTCCATAGATCGTACATTAACGTGATTAATTGAATAACATATAGAACAAAAACAATTAATTCAATTAATTTTTTTTTGTTTATGCGTATTTTATTCGTGACATCCATATATATTTTTTTTGGTTTTTAAACATTTTTTGCGGACGCCTACGAAAAATTCAATTAATATACTCTCTTCTTTATATACGACTAACTTATCGCAACGAATTTTTATTGCGACGACGTGTCGTGCGACGATATGTACTAGTGTCGAGTGACAAGTGTAACATTAGAAAAATACACGTTGTTTGTTGAAAAACAATTTTTTTTTCTGATTTTTAGACCCTCTTAGTATCTTGCATTTTCTCTCACAAATGTTTTGTCAAATCAAAAACCTCAGTAGATATTCGCGATCATCGCGAAAGGGGAGTCTACTGATGCATGTTTAAGCAAAAGAGAAGAGGTGCTGTAATTTGAATTACCCACAACTTATGTTACATTGATTTCTCATCGATTATTATCACAATTTAGCTTTCATAAAGTAACGTGAACCCTAGAATATCAAGAAGGAAACAAGAAAAGGAGACAGGAAATGGGAGAAAAAGGAAGAGACGATGAAGAACAAAAGAATAGAAGAACAGAAGGGGAAAGAAAAATAATACGTGGAACGTACTTCGATCGAGTCATTTGTTTTCTCTCATGATTGTATGGCTTTCTAGATTGAAATTATTTTTCTAAGAATACAATCAATCTATGGCTTCACAAGAAGTATCCTCTTTACTTGATCTTTATTTTCAATATCCAATAACATTTCTTTCACTACGAGATTTATATACATTTGAAGTGATTATATTACTTATCTACGGTATCATGATTATATTTTCGTTTTTTACAAATCTTATTGCAATAATTATATTTACTTTCGGTCATCATTCTCGATCCGAACTGTCACCTTTTTTGCTTAATCTATCCGTATTTAATATCATAATGACTGTTTACTGTATGCCATTTACAATTACTTCGCTTATATTTCAACGTTGGTTATATGCACGTGAACTGTGTATTGTACTTGATGTCTTTAAAACATTTTCTGTGTCGGGTGTACTATTAACATTAATAGGAATAGCCATTGATCGTTATTGTGCTATTAAATATCCATTAGCAATTAAAATCTATTCTGTTAGTAAAAGAAATATAATTGCATTATTAATTATATGGATATTGAGTATTATCATAGCTGTATTATGGTCACCGGCTAGATCATTGCCAATGCAACAAAAACGTTTATGGGTGAATTCTCGTTCATTATTAAAAGATTATATACTTTCCATTGACAATGTTACAGACATATCGAAATCAGATTATTTATTAAAAGATCTAGACTATAAAATTGTTGACACAATTCAATGTGTACCAAATAAAGAATCGCGACCAGTTGAAGTTCGACGAACAATATTAAACTTCTTGCAAACATATTTTTTTCCTCTATTTATTCTTGCTTTTGTTTATCTACGTATAGCAGCTATGCTATGGCAACGTTCTAATGATAAACCTAGTGAAATCAATGGCACAACAATAACAGTAGATCATTTATTTACTCATGAGAGTATACAATTTAAGAAGAAATTAAAACAAGTAAGTCTATATTTTATTTTACATTTTTAAAATATTCTAGGTGAGTACCACTATCATTCACTTTTAAGAGATTGCATCTTTCAGGAGTTCTATTGAAACGACAATCAGCTTGAGATTTTATTATATTTTAAGTTCAATGAGCTTAAATGGATCGGAAATTAAAAAAGAAGTATTATTCAAGCTTTTGAGATGTATATGTTGTATAAATAATAGTCTTTTCTTTTGAAAATATCTTTTAATTATTCACTGCATATATTTGCTCTGTATTATTTTGTATGCAAATATTCCACTGTTGCAATGAAATAGTACTACCTTACTGTATCAGTATTGTCTGAAGAAATCATCATGAGGAGATGAAGAAAAGAAATAGGTTAGCATAAGTAATATAGCCCAAAGATAAACTCATATTTTTAGGTATTGTTTTGATAACTTGAATGTAAAGTACCCAGCTATCTCGCGTGAATTTGACTATGTGGTTCATTTGTTTACAATGAAAAACCAATGATTGTTTTTTATAAATATTCAATCACATATGATTTGAGACTTAGTTCATTTGATTATGATATATTTTTCTGTTCTATAATTGTTATATTTAGATAGGCCGAATAGTAAGATATTTTAAAATAGGATTTACATTCTCTCTGACAGAATTATGATTTTTTCCAAATATATCTTGTCCTCATTTATTAAAGTAATAGTTAATATTGGAAATCTATCAAATTTGACATCGCGTGAACACAAAAAATGTGAATAAAAGTATTACATAAAAATAGATGACAGGCTTCGGAATAGTTGCATGACTGATTTATGTTGGAAAAATTAATCCGATTAATACACGTGGAAAAAACTGTCTAATGAAATTGTATTCATCATTTTGTCACTTCGATTTGTATCTGTCAAAATGTTATATTCCCACTCTCATTAGCAAAAAAACACGATTAACAATGTTCACTAAAAATACTACGCACAGATTGCCGTTTCATGGTGTTTGCTGGTTTAGTTTGTATTCTTTTGCTTTCCAAATTGATTATATTCGAGTGTGCAGATTTACACTTAAAATTGCGGTTTGGTTAAATATAAACAAGGACAATTGATTTCTATAGGCCACATAGATGTACAATGTTGTTTTCGAAAATTCTATATGAATAATACGAATTATGTCGACGTCATAAAAGCAATGACTGGGTTTATTATAATTAAAAGCATATATTATAAAAATGAAATCTCCAATGTCCTCATCTCTCTTTTATGTGAGACAAGAATTTCTTTAATTTTGCAGAAACAATTAATATAGAAAAAATTCTATCAAGAGAATTTCTATAAGTGAATTGCTGATTTGTTTCATAATGTAAGAATTTCAATAAGAACAAGAAATAAACATTTACTAGTTACATCATTCGTATGTTCGCAGATTTTTCAGTGACCTGGTTTCACTGCGATGCAAAGATTCTAACGAGTTTTTCAATTGCTGAAGTACCCAAAAAAAGATTTATTTTTCTTCTTCAACTGAGAACTCATTATGCGATAATGTATCGGTTAAGAAGCTTGCATTATTTTTGTAAGATTTTAAAGCATAAATATGCAGGAAATAAATTGTTGAAATAATTCGTTGTATGTGTTTCCAATAGAAAATAAAAATTTCATAAAGAATATCACTAAAAACAATAAGAAATTCTTCACTATCTTTTCGTTAATGACTGATAACCATGTTCGCATTTGTTGGATGCAACGACCACTAAACAAAAAAATTTGATTCAAATATTTATGTTGAGTTAATTGGTGCCAAAGACCGACGAAGGTCCTGAATGTAGTACACCATCCATTAGTTTTTATTTTCACCAAGTCAAAAGAATAGAGCAGCTGGAATTTTAATATATATAGACAGTAGGAATCATAATGAGGCAGTAGAAAATTTTCCTAGAAAACTCACGTTTCAAAAACAAGTAGCAATGTAATCACGAGATAACTAACTTAACTTTTTTTAAATGTTTTAGGGTATTAAAATGATAATTGCTGTCGTTGTTTTATATGCTGTACTTTGGCTACCAATGAATGTATTTCAATTATCTCTCAATTTACTTTGCTATCAAGGAACCTATTATCAGAATTTTTGTAGTCATACAACATTGCTACAACTTCTTTATATAGGATCTCATTTTTTAACTGTATCAAATACAGCCATCAATCCTATTATTTATGGTTTTGCTCATATACGTTTTCGAGTAAATTAATTTTCGAATAAATAATTCTTAATTGTTGGTTGTTTATTTAGAATGATATTCGAGATGTAAGACTTTGTCTATTTCATTGTCAAGGACGATCACCATTTAACTGTACTACGAGATTTCCACGAACAATTTCAAATGAACTTCCAGATCGAAATCAAGATTCTAAATTGAAACTAACTTTATTATCAAAAACTGTAAAATAAACTGATTTTCAGCGTCTCGTATTAATTTAAGACATGAAAACGTAGCAATATTAGTTACTAGTGACAAAAGTTTTGCTATATAGTAACGGGTGTCAATATTATTATTTTATTTTTATTCATTTATTATTGGATGAATATTGTAGTATGCTTGTTGTTTTTGTTGTTGTTGTTGTCTTAGATTATTTTTTTCTTGTTATTATTAATTTCGTTTTGCTTGATTAAAACTGAAATATTGAAAATGAATGCGTTCGGATATTACCAAGTGACGGCAAAATATGTTCTCTAGTCGCTAGCAACTCACATTAACATGTGGAGTCACGCGTCTTCCCCTCGTTTTTTTGGTCATGCTTGATTGATATACTGACTCAATTCCTTTTTCATATACATATAAATTGCGAAGTTGCATTACAACCTATAGCATACATTGAATTATTCGACGACATTCGTAGTCTATACAGATTCTTCTGTTACAAATAAATATACTAACATGAGTTTTCCAACTGGTATGAACACTGGCACGGGCTTACATTATCAAAATGTGGCTGCTCGAATGAATTCTTATGTAAATCATAATGGCAACCACAGCCTTCAACATGTTAATGGTGGATTTCATCAAATGCCAGTATCCCATGGAGTAGCCTATGGATCGAATCATTATTTTGCTGGAGTTCCTCATTTGGGCGTAGATCCCGTGATTGCTAATAATGCTGGTGGATTCGCAAGAACATTCATGAGACATCTATTCACTCATTAGAAGAAGAAACTGGACAAAATTTTATCTTGAATATATTCAAACAGCGACTGAATAAGTTTTGTGAGCAAATAGTGCATATCAATTAGTTTCCCCCTTTTTTTTATTTCCATAAATGTCATTTCTGTCTATTTTGGAATTGAAATGATAAAGAATTTCTCAGTAAAAAATAGTCTATTTGTCATTTTGACTTGATTTGCTCAGACAGCGGTTACAGGTCAATAATATCAAAAGTCGATCAATGCATTGTTTGTATTGCTTTTTTGAAAATAAAGTCGCATTCTATTTCAATATACTATGATGAATCATTCACGAACTATATTGGTAGATAGTTTGCTCTGATTCATGGTAGGAAGTCGCTGTGCTCGACGAAAAGTACAAAAACAAGTTTAATTGCAATATGCGTTACACATAAAGAGTAAAAAACGATTTTGTTATTTTTATTAAAGTAATATTGTCTTTGAAATAAAATAATGTTCTAGTAAATTGAATCGATATAGTATCGACTAGAATTATTTAAAATAAGATGATCTTCATTGTAAACACTAGTTTTATTTTTACTTAGGCTATTGTGTGCTTTTAACGTTTCTAATGAAAGTAAAAATAATTATAGAGTTTCGCTCACTAAAAGTCTGATCCTATTTGTTCAAAATAATAAAGAGCTAAATCAAAGGATATAAAAAAATTCTTCAAATTGAAAGTCGAATAACGAATTGTATTTTCTGCTGAGGTCACAGGAGTTCGATTGAAATTGTTTTTTTTGTTAGACTTTGAAAGTTTCAACGAGGAAATTATTCAACTGTTTTTTCAAACCAATGAAACGAGAAAAGACAACTGAAATAATATCAGTTTTTTTGGTTTCACATATGAGAGTATAAATTTTGAGCGAAAAAAAAATAATAACGCATTTTATCATAAAAATTCAAACCAACATGCAATGACAGATAGTGCAGGAACCAAACAAAACCCACGATTATTTTCAAAATTAACATAATTTCGTCAAAATAAAATAACATGGAAAAATGTTCGATACTATTGCTGTCCATCAAGAAAAGATTCTCGTATTTTCTATTACAGTTATATTTTCATGTTAATCACTTTATTTATAATATTTATGATCGCTTTTTTACTTAAACCATCAGTAACAATTAATTATGTACGATGATATAATGATAGTTGTACTACTGATTCAATTGCAACCTCGCCAATAATTGAATGTGATCGTTCATTACGTCTCTACTGTAGTACCACAACAGAACGATGTGCTTGTTTGGTTAATATACATTGGAATTGTTCATTTTGTGATTGTACACAAGGAATGTATTATAATGGTATTACTTGTCAAGAACGTCTTGGATTCGGCCAATCATGTGATTCTCAATCTGATATCTGCATGGAATATTTAACGTGTTCGACAAGTACAAATTCTCGTGCTTGCCCATCAAGTTTATACTACAATCAGACAGATTGTAATACGAGAATAGGATTAAATGACACTCAACCATGTACATTATCAAGTCAATGTGTTTCTGGTCTGATATGCAGGTAAATCAATGTTTATTATTGAACTAGACAGTATATACAACTCGAGTTTTTTTTACTTCTAACGTATGTTTAAGTCTAGCATCGCAAATATGGAATGGTGCTGGTTGTCAAAATCTGTCTACAAATGGTGAATATTGTGTCGCGAATCTTCAATGCGATAGTTCAGCTCTTTTAACATGTAATACTACACTTTCGAGATGCACATGTGAAATTAGTTCTTATTGGGATGCCACAATTTGTCGTCAAAGTCTTAACAATGGTTCACTATGTAACAATACTCAACAATGCTATTCAAGTTTAATATGCATTGATGGTTACTGTCAATGTCCATATATCTATACACAATATTGGTCAAGTCAAACATCAACATGTGAATTATGCTATGGTACCGATCTTTTTCTTTTCGCTGACATTTGCATCATATTCCAGTACCAACAAATTCAACAAGAGTAACATATTCCGTACTTTCATCTAGTAATATGCTATCAACAATTCAATATGATTACCAATTAAATTATGTATTTAGTCAGCATGTACGTGTTTATAATTGGACACTAAACTTTTTGGCAACAATAAATCCAGTAGCAAATTATTTTCACGAGGCTCCTGATAATACTTTAATAAAACCATCATATTTTTGTAATGAAACAGTTCGTTTATATTATACTGGTGATATAATTTCCTTTAAACTTGCCACAAATACTCCGTGTCTTTGTGCTTTACCAAATACACCTGTTGGACAATTAGCTAATCAATTGAATGCATACATTTATCATACTAAATAGATGACGGTATAAAATCAGACAAATTGATTCGTGATTTTTGCTGCGAACGAAAAAGAAGAATACCAATGTTTATTTATTTTCTATATAAGATTTATGCCTCTTGAATTTTTTTTATTTCTAATAAACGTAAAACTTGAACATAGAAGTAAAGAGACTAACCAAGAAATAAGTTTAATTGATTATTTTATGATTTTTTTTCATCTGAATTTGATAGATCCTGAATCGGATGTTCTAGAACTTTATCAATAAGACCAAGACTTTTTGCACTTTCTGCATCAAAAAATCGATCACGATCAAGTAATTTTTCTATAATATAATATAATTTAAAAGCCGATATCATATGAAAATGATCAAAAATAAAATGAATTACCTATTTCTTCACTTGTTTGACCTGTATGTTTTACATAAAGATTATTTATCAATCGTTTTAATTTTAGAATTTCTTCTGCATGAATCATTATGTCTGATGCTTGACCCTATTATAAAATAATCAAAAAAAAATTTAAGCAAATAAAAAAAGAAGACCTATCATCAAATACCTGAACACCACCAGATGGTTGATGCACCATAATTCTCCTAGGAAAGTTAGCAAGTATAATTTCTCTATTTTATATCAAAACACTTGTACATACGAATTTGGTAATGAATGACGTAGACCACGTGTACCTGATGTTAACAAAAGTGATGCCTGGTAGAATAAAAGATTTATCGAGTTCTTGTCATTTTGTTTAATTCATCTCACCATTGAACACGCTTGACCAACGCACCAAGTTGCAATCGGAGGTGTAATATACTATAATAATAATAAGAAAATCATTTAGTCTAATAATTTTAAGAAATTAAATTCTCTACATACTTGCATTGTATCATAAATTCCAAGACCAGCAGTTACTACGCCACCTAAAATAATTTAATGAATAAAAGATATTGCAATCATTGATGAACAAACCGGGACTATTGATATACATGTGAACTGGTTTTTTGGAACTCTCAGATTGAAGAAAAAGTAGTTGAGCAATAATCACACTTGATAATTCATCAGTTATTGGACCCATAACACATATAATACGCTCTTTCAATAAACGTGAATATATATCATAAGCACGTTCTCCACGGCCGGTCTGCTCAATAACCATCGGTATTAATGGGTAAAAATTCTTAGCCGAAATATGTATTAATGCTCGTCGTGTTAAACTTTGCATAGGCAGCATCTTTTGATAGATAAAACAAAATAGAAAAATTCGTTTATGCGAAAGAGAAAACTGGCTAAACTATTTTTATACTTGCAAACGACGTGCGACGGTTGAATACATTGTTTTTTTTTCTAAATCTAAAATTAAAAAAATATATATTTTAATATATTATAAATTCATTTTCTCTTCTCTCTCAGCAAAATTGAAAATGGCCCCCTTGAAAAATACAATAAAACAAAACAAAATAGCATCAGTCATATCCAACTTATTTAGTATCAGCTTGACAAGAATATCTTCTTTATGAAAAAAGAAAATATTCTCAAAAAGATTATTAAATTTATAATCACAAGAAATGAATATTTTTTCCAAGCTATGCCAGTACTGTCCTATAATCTAAGTAAGATACAACAGATAAGCGTCTCATACGAAATAGAGATATGTTCTCCATTGAACTTGGTGTTCATTATTTGTTTTAGCATGGGGTAACACAAGAAAATTCTCAGATAGACTATGGTAAGGGATGACAAGCATATTTTAACAAATAAAATAGCTGAGCACTCGATGGAAAATATGATTATTTCGTAACATCCTCTATGGATATTAGTTGCCATATAGAAGAGTTTTTTTGAACAAAACAATGATAAAATGTTCGTCTGAATCAATATTGAATATATTAAAAAAGAAATATCTGCACGATGAATATCAGTTTTGATGTTATAATACTATATTAATTTTCTTGTTACTGTTTTATTTGACTTTTCCGCTAATTGTCTCATCAACGCAAAGCGGCGTTGATTTTTATCTGGACGTTGCTGTTGTTGAGAGTTTTCTGGTGATATTGTTTTAATAAATTGTTCCTGATGATTATTTTCATCAAAATGAATTTCTTCAGTTTGCGTAGGAAGATCATCGGTTAATGTTGGAAATATTAAATCTTGATATAAATCATCGGCTCCATCATTTATATTTTGATGATCTGCTATCATTGGACATGATTTATCAACATCAGTAACAGCACTTTCCATAAGCCAATTTTCTACTGATGCTAATTGTTGATTTATATCATCGTGCAATGTTGGAACTGATAATTCTTCAATTTTATTATTAATTTCAATAGATGACGATGTTTTTGGTGCTAGAATAAAAAATTGAAATGAGATATACATTCACCATATTATGTTTATGCAAAACATCATAATTTTTCAACTGCTTATATTTAGCGCTATCAAAATAAAATGCTCTGATCATATACGAGACCAATCAACAATCACTGAGTAAAGTATTTAACCATTTGTTTACACGGAATGAAAATTCAAATGACTGATATTCTTTTTCAAAAAGTTTGTGTTTCTTACATAAAACATTTGTTTTTTCCATTGAATCAATGTTCCATTCTTTTTTATTAATATAATTTTCAATATCATGAACATAGTCAGTAAACTGTTTTTGATATTCTTCTAATAGAAAATCTTTTTTTCTATCGGTTTGTTTTTCACGTAAAATCTGACATTGTTCAACAAGATCGTCATATGTATTTGTTAATGATAAAATATCTTTCTCAATTGATTGTATATCAGTTTGTAAGAGTATAATTTTTTTTCTCAATTCAACATTTTTTCCACGTATTTTTACTGCATGACTTAATAAAGGTGACGAATTTACGGATGATTCCATCTAGAATATAAGCAAAATCATCGAATTATTGTTTTGGATTCGATTTCGATTTGTTCGAAACTACTGTCTTATATTTCAGAAGTTTGTTTATTTTACTAAAATATTACTGATCTTACATCTTCATTAACCTTCAATATACAAACTATCATTTATTCATGAATAAATGCTATGTAAACAATATAGAATGGTTTATATTCAAATACAAATCAAATTTTCAGAACTCAACATTGATGAAAAAGTACTGCTAAATAAAATATTTCATTGGTTAACACTAACTGACCAATCATAACCATATTCAATAGACGAACGACTTGACGGTGTGAATGAATATAAAAAATAGAACAATAATGCGAATGTGCACATCTGTAGCTTATTGCTAGAAAGAATTTCTACTGCATTTTCAAATAACGATAGTCCATATTCGGATTCTATTTACTAGTGTATTTACAGCAAACGACAAACTTCACTGTCGTTACTCCTATAACGTCATTTGAAATACAATTACGCTGTACGCTTGTATGATTGAGAAATTGGAAGTAGTAACCAATAAGATTAATATATTGACCGATATCAACGAATAAATGGATTCTGCAGCGATAGTTGTGGATGTTGACTTTTGACAACAAGAACACCTACTTTTGCTACAAGAAAAGAAATGCTGAATTAGAAGTAATCTGACAATATTGGTTTCTCATTCAGATAGATTTGTGAATCTTAACCAAAAAATACTAAGTAAAACTCGTAAGAAAACAGTATTGAAACTTCACAATAATCTCTCACTATCGCCGTGTCGACGTAATGCTAACAATATTTGTCATGGAAGTGAAGTTTTGATAAGATCAACATTAATAACTTGTATCTTATTTGTTCGTTCTTGGAAAAATTCAATTTGACTCTGATCACAATTTAATATTATGGTTTAAGGATACCATTCATCTTTATTTCACCAGGTTTATAGATGTTCTCTTTTAAATTACTGTTATTTTCCCCATGTAGTCAAACTTCGTCATCGCTTAACCAACCGGCAAAGATCGCTAGATAAAATATTATTTAGCGTAAGCTAACATCAAAAATGTAAATACCAATAGAAAAAATTACAAAAGCCTGCGGATTGTTTAATTTCATTACGTGCCGATCCTTGGAATAAAGGTGTTGACCACGATAATAAATAAATTTAAGATCGTTATCAACATGTTTAATACGTAAGCTCCCAGCATCTATTGCTGCGAGTTCACTACATTCAACAAATATTTCTTCCAGACTAGATGTTAATAGTGCTTTTGACAACAGCGACTTGCTATATCGTAATACGAGTGTATTCACGTCACTACTATTATATCGCCTAGTTCGAACGAATGCAACAAGCCAACTATTGTGTTTCTGAATATAAATAGTTTACTGTGATTTTACTTGCAGTTTAAATTCATTAAATTTTTCATCTACCCATTTAAATCGGTTTCAGAAAAATTTTCTTTTTTTCACACCTAACGACGTTTAATAGCAATATCTTGGCACACTACCGAAGGTCGTTCATTCGAGTGCTCAATGTTTTGATCGAGATCAACTCGAGTCTTTTCTACTTCTATTTGAATTTTTCCAATCGAATCCTTCTCCCCTTTGTCAATCTGTATGTATGATATGTGAGTATCTACTCGTATGCTAATATCTTGTCGAATAGAATCAGGTTCTTGCATGATATTTATTCTAGTTGAAGTGCAAAATGTTACCGATGTTCGACTTAATGTTTACCACAAAAGGCCTGTTGACATCCATTGGATATCAATATGCCACCTATCTTGTGACATGACATATACTTTCGTTTCGATGGAGTTTGAATTCACAGCTTTTAATAATCTATGTAAAACAAATGTACAAAAAAAAGTAAGCTTTCTCTATCGCTAACATCAGTGTCACAAACTTCGACCGTTAAATTTATCATCACCCAGGTCAATGATTCCGGGGGACGGACACTGTAGGAATCGGCCGGAAAGATGCGGAAAAGTCACCGTGTCTGATCGGAAAGCACGGGAAAGCGCTGGAAAGTGGAAGCAGTATTCCGATCGGAAGTTGCCGGACTTTTTCCTGTCAACTTCCAGCGAGAAATTACAGGAAACTGACCGGAATCCACAGGAAAATAATCCGACTATTTCCGACCGGAATACTGTTTCCACTTTCCAGCGCTTTACCGTGCTGTCCGGTCGTTTCCCGCCGTACCTCCACGATCTGGGCATTATTGTTGTCATTTGATGACATGCTCATCATGGACTCAAAAATATTCTAATGGTATGCTTTCAGGGTCTTTCTTTTCCATTATGTCTCACCATCATCTGTTGCAGAGGCATAAATATGTAGAATGATCAAAGTCAATGCTCACCCAATCAGACAAACTTTTAGGAAAACGCGTTTACACACTCAATCCGGAACCGCGATTGTGAGTCATTAACGCTCAGTAACGGAACGCAAGAAATGCGTTTTTTATGCAGAATTCTCACTTTCAGAGCGTGAAAACTCCAATTCTGAACGTTTAAGCGAATTAGTTTTTAATTTATTGAATAACTGTGCATTTAAACGCTCAGAATTGGAGTTTTCACGCTCTGAAAGTGAGAATTCTGCGTAAAAACCGCGTTTCTTGCGTTTCGTTACTGAGCGTTAATGATTCATAATCGCGGCTCCCAATTGAGTGTGTAAACGCGTTTTCCAAAAAGTTTGTCTGTTTGGGCAATTGAAATGAAAAAAACACGACTGTTGCAATAGAATTCGAAATCAATAAAGGTTTTATGATTAACTTATTTACACTTCTTAAATTACTAGAAGTGTTTGAATCAATTAAATCAATTTTACACACGAAGATAATCAGTTATATACATTGTCTACGATGTTAAAAAAATATGATAAATTTTCGAGGCATCATAGAATATATATTTAGCAATATCTGTTTCTATTATGTTGGTGGTTTTTATAAAACTATAGAGCTTATTCAACGATAGTCCAATAGATAAATGCTACGAGATTTGTGTTAGTAGTTCATGGAAAATAATTCTCTAGATTTGATTGCATAGATTAGATTAAAAGAAACACAGAATACGCATACATATTTTCTCATAAATGTCTACGATAAGAAAGTCTGTATTGGTGACTTGCAAAAAAGCGGCCAAGATTTATTGCATCGGGCATTGAATACGTATTTCATTACTGGCATTTTTGTCGACTTTTACGCATGTAAGATTATTTGGTCCATCGAGAAACTCTGGCGGAAACTGCTTGTGAATAAATTCCGTTGCAGGATCATGAAATTTTTCATAGAATGCAACAAAGATTTTGTCTTTGTCTTCTGTAGACAATTTCATGTAACCAGGATGTTTCTTCATTACAATTTCATTAAAACCTGCACTATATATATCCAGAGTTTTTTCAATTTCTATGGCCGCTGGGCGTCTTTTCGGATTGTAGGCTGTACATCGAGCAATCAAATCGTCGAATATAGGACTTTTTTCTTGAAATATAATTTTATCGCTACGACATTGTTGAAATGTATGTCGGGTTGAAGTGAAAAGTTCATTTAATGTCAAGCCAAATGTAAAAATATCGAGTTTCTGATCGTAACTACCTTCATAGAATTCGGGTGGCATATACGATCCACAACCGATTTGTGTATGTTGATTCAGAGGATCGACGACTCTGGCTATTCCCATGTCACCTATTTTGGCAGTATAATTTTCATTGACAAGAATATTATCTGGTCTAATATCTCGATGAATCATCGAGTGTTCATGAATCTTGCGCATTCCACTAGCAATATTTCTGGCCATATCTAATTTACGTCTTAGAGATATTTTCTTTCCCTTTTCTTTTATGACATTGGAAAGACTTCCCTGAGCCATGTATTCCATAACAAGTATATATTGTTTATTTTGACCCTGTTTGTATGCTGCGAATCCATATGTCTTAAGAATGTAAGCACCAGACAGTTCTGCATAAGCGGCCAATTCTTTTAAGAAACTTTTCTCGAGTACTTCGGCGCCACTCGCTCTCGGCACAGTAATAACTTTGCATGCAACAGGACGATTTTTCGATATCCATTTAGCTTTGAAAACAGAACCTAGACAACCAAAATTTAACATGAAATATTATAAAAGTTTCTATTTCTATAAATACTATATACCGAATGCACCGCTGCCAAGTTCGTCTCCAAGTTGAATATCTTCAGCTGGAATTTGTTGAATAGCTCGACGCGGTATAAGAATAAGTGGATGCGAAGATTTGTGTGTTTTTGTAATAACATGATTTTCTACGCATTGTGGACATAAATCATAATTCGGACAGGTATCACATTTAAATCGCAATCCTTTGATGGATTCAGCTTTACAGCCGTCACAGGTAATCGATTCATGCACTTCACCAGCATGCATTTTTTTAAGCTTATTAAATGTTACATCTTCGTCGCTAACCTTTTCACCAAAAAGTTCACCGGGAGATTTAAAATGAGCGAATGCATGACCACTCTTGTGTTCTTTGGATTCTATTCGACGTTCAAAGCAGGACCCACATAAGTTCAAGTCTTTACAATTTAAACACTTATAGCGATCACTGCTTATTGGATTAGTATCACATGCGGAACATGGCACCTTATGCTTTGGTTCATTTTCCTCACCATCAGCAGAACCTTGAAGCACTAGCTGTAGCATCCTCATAAGGACAGCATTACCAATTGCTTCACGTTCACTTGCATTTTTGTCATCGTCTAAAAAACTTAATAACTGTTCAATACATAAAAATTACAATTATTCAAGAGCTTCTTTTTAAATGATCAGATTTTAACTTCTAAAAGTACCGAAATCCTACAGTTTCTATTACATGTTACCTGAATCATCTTTCACATCCGAAAGAATATCTGAAGCAGATGATGAGGCAGTATTGACTTGTTGATCATTAGACTTCTTCGTTTTCTCAGAATCTATAAAGAGTTAATGTTTGAAAAAAGACTTGAAACAATATAATGATTATAGCATGTTCTTACTCGTTACTGGTTTACTTTTGGTAGGTGTCGTATCCACGTTGTAATGAAGCGTTTCACACTCTTTCCTAGTCCCTAATTACAGTTTCATGTAAGACGCTCAAAATTTCAAAAACAAGTCAATATACCTTTAAAAATGATTCTTCCCGTACGCTCTTCTCCACCACCATCATCATTGATGGTGTATGTTTCATAGAGTATAATTGTCTTCGATGGAGCTCGAATTTTTCGTTGAGATACGATAACAAATTTTTTGCTGTCTGTCCAGCGGATTAGACAACACGGCTCATTAGGGTCATCATTGTTTTCTAAAATGATATACTGTTATCAATTTGCTGATACCATAGTATTTCAATGATATCTTACGAGGACGCTGAGTTAATGATTCTGCAAGAAATCGGCGAAACATATTTGATTTTTGTTTTGTCTAAAACGTAATAGCAGTGCATATTTTAATATCAATATTTGATGTGGACATTGACTATAATAAACCGGAATAATCATAAAAGATGTAAGAATCATACAAACAAAATGATAAACAATTTATATCTGATCATAACTTAGTATAAAAGCTGGTTACCTGTGCAATCAAGGTTTTTGCCCGCAAAGATACATTTTATTTTACACATGAGTGTTATAGATACAATAAAAAAAAGTGCAGGTGGTGTGCTAAGAAGTCTATGGAGAATCGCAGAAGATGCTTGCAAAGCTTGAAGAGTTATTAAGAAAATTTAATGTGTTTTGTACAGCATACTTGCTTCTATGAGAATTAGAAGAAGGATTGATGGATACCAAAAAAGGAGCATTTGAGTAGTAAACGGTTTTCAGACTAAAACTTCTTTTCATCGACACTGCACGAATGTTTGGCACTTTACTATACTCTATAGTCGCTAAAGAGAAAAATGGTTACTGCTAGAGAAAAAAGAATTTTTACATACGCATTCATCTAGAATGTATTGGATGTATGCTTTCTTTGAGAAATATGTGAAGTGTACCAGTGAAGTTTTCACTATATACTAGTCATTTACGAGAAAAATGAAAATGAATTAGAATAATGTGCATTTTTATAGGAAAAATGATTTGAAAGTGTAGATGTAACTACGCGATTATGGCTTAATATCAATATTGGAAAGAATGAGAATCTGTTTGAAATACATGACTTTAACGCTGATCTGACAGAATTTTCTGGTGTTGAGTCTGTTGAATCAATAGCTCTGAGGGTGAAACTGAAAATATAGTCCAAATGTTAGTTGTGATAGGAAAGGTGACTTATCTAGAATCGGTTATCGATGCGAGGTGTTGAAATAAAATCGCTTCCTGTAAGTATATCGAAATACTAATTTGCAGTTGTGTTTCTATGTCTCGAGTTGTACAATGTTTCAAAGTCAATCGTTTTTCAAAGGGAAAGTTTGTTTTATTATGTAAAATGCCACTAGAGGGAAATTAGAGTGTTTGAAGAACTTTCTCTATGAACTATGTTCGTGAAAAAAATTTAAAGAATAGAGTGGTGCTTGATATCGCATAAACATTTTGTGTAACATGGGAGAGACTGTTTGAAATGCATATCTATTCTAAATAGTAATCATACAAGAGTAGGACATATATATATGACTGATCATTCTAGATAAACCGGAAGGAATTGTTATTCAATTTTAACTTGAAAAATATTTTCCTCTTGAAATTAGTATTTATCTCACGGATCGATTTTTTTTATCAATTATGATTTCAAGAATATGAGAAACTACATTACAAAAGGGCCTTGTTATGAAAATCTCAAAGAATTAAACCTTAATTTCGTTGAAAATACAATTTTCCACTATCTTTTACGCCATGACGTTTTTATTATTTTGATGGTACACATTTGTGCATACTATTTAAGAAGATGTCTCGCTAGTCCTCTTTTTAGACGAAACTTACTCAGTAAATATTAATATTCAACGGGATACTACAACAGTACTGAGAAAATCATTTGTTGTAATGGTGAGGCATCCCGCGTTACATTACTTACTTCCTTTTGAGTAGTATTGAAGAGGCCTGTTTATTGTTGCTGTGTAATTTATTTTTCTTTCAGATTCGAAGAAAGACATTCTTTTTTATTTTCTGGGCAGAAATGCTTTCTGTTAGTCAGTATGTGTTGTTTTTCAAAAATTCCATTTGACACAGTAAATATTATGTTGAAAAATAACCCTTCACAGTTCTGCTTCTTCTTTGTGTAGCATATAGGGGCTCGTCTAGAGGTGACGGGTTAGCATTAAAAGTGAAAATAATGCATTGATTTATTTCTCAAGGAAAATTGATTAATATAAATCTTTAGAATTAAGAGTAGTATCGGTGTTAGGAATGAGAAATTAGTGAATAAATCCGCCTTAAGTATTTTCTTTACCATAATACACCAATGCATTATTTTCATTTTTAATGCTTTCCTGACATCTCTAGGCTCGTCTTACATGTGATTTTTACGGCGTAAATATTTCTTTGTATTGACAGCAAAAAAAATAAAAACTTATCAACATCGCACAATTCTCAGAAAAAAACTGCGTAGAAAGGCGAGATGATTAAGCAATCACAATGGCTTCCTCTAGAAATTGTGTTTCAAATTTATTGACATTAAAAGCACAGCAGAAATCCAGTGGAGTCCAAATGAAACAACTAGACAGCGCATCGTTAACGTGCGACTTTATGACTAGCTCTTTTTTCTATCGGGTAATACATAGATTTATCCAAAAGGTAGATAAAAATATTCGCCTTTATCAACGATTTTATTGCACACATCACGACACTTTTAACCTGCTTATGCTTCGAATGTTCTATAGAATATAATTGTGATGATTTGTGTTAGACGGATTATTAATGTAACTGTACTACATTTGATTATCTTCTTTCATATCACAATAACGAAAACACTACAGCATATGATAAGGAGAGATGACAAGAGAACGCTAAGAATCATGCATGAATAGTCGATTCAACTGGGAAACTAGCGTAGATAGTGAAACTTAATAGGCAGAACTTGGAATGACTAACTGAATGTGATAGTAAATTTGTTAATTCATACTAATTAGAGTCAAGACCATCAACCAATGTGTTTTTCAACATTGGAATTCTACGAATACTATCCTGAATAACGTGAATACTATTTATCCATCTATCAATCATACGAACGTTCAACATAATCATCAAGGAGAAAAACAAAAAGTAATATATCTGTTAGTCAGCTCAACATTTATCACCCACATTAGTGATACAACATCATGTACTTTTAAGAGTTACAGAACATGAGGAGAACTAAATTATATCAAACCTATAATATTATCTTCCTGGAAAAAAACTCTAAAAGACAACCACACTAACGTGTCACTAGTGTTTTTTAAATATGAGTTTGGATATCTATCATGCATAATGTATTTCTAAATACTGACCATATCATGAGTTTCAATTAAAGGTGAACAACGACATCAACTTGTCTATAACTGTTCGAGATCATTTTGAACAGATGGATGATTTCAAAGTCATTTAACCAGTCCTCCCACGAAAACAAAGTTGTATGATACAGCTTTTCTATGCAAAATTTTATAACAAACGCTATTTTGGCACGTTAACCCACCGTTGTCTCCCTCTCTAACGCAGCCAAACGCATGGTTTTACCTATAGAATGATTTAAATGCATTCTTTCTTTTATCGGCAACGGGATTTTTCTTGTGGACACTATAATACCGATTTTAATGTATTATTTTTAACTGGAAAAGGCTTACGTAAAAGTCGAGTGCTCTCCATTTTCCTTCTGATAACTGAAATATTAATAGTTAGTTTCTATTTAAAAATTTTCGTCAGCATTTCATCAAATGAAAAATTCATAATCAATATTGTGTAAATACTAGGATTGATTCTTTTATTTTAAAATAAAATTATCAACCCCAAAAAGTTGACTTTAAAAATATTGTAGTATAGAAATATTTTAATTTATTTTAAATGAAAACTTTCGTAACTTATATTAACTTTGAGTTTGAATTGAATAAATCAAAAATGTATCCTTCAATTCAACATATATATATATATATATGTCGTAGGATAGATTATAATCCAGTTCAGGTTAAAATAATTTTGATTTGAACTAGTTCAGTTTAAAATTTTCTTTGTTGAAATCGAAGTTATTTTAATCTGAGCTGAATTTCAATCTGCCCTACAGCATACATATACATAGACATTCATTTTTATATTAATAATAGTAACTTTGAATGAAAATATTCAATAATAAAAATACATTAAAAATCAACTCGTTTCTGTTCTCCAAAAATGCGTTCAATCGCAGATTTCAGTGAAATTGTTTTCGTGAGTTGTAGCACGGACAAAGTCGCAATGATGATTGCTAGATATAAACACATTCACCCTTTTTCTGGTATGGTTAGTGAGATCTTCATTAATTACTGTTTAACTAATTAATTAACTAATTTTAATTAATAGCTAAGTAAAAGAGAAAATAGTTTTACGAAAATTCATGCCGAAAGAATTTATGCAGAAAACTTACCCCCTAGTAAAGAATTAGACTCAAAGGAAAGGTGTATGTTCTTTTTCCGCTGATATAGCCCAAATGCAAATATTTATAAATTATGGTAGAAGAGCATGTAAAAATCGAGTAACGTTCTTCGCAGCAGTCTTATACTCATTATTTTCTTATCTACATTTTACTGCCCTTCTACCACAATTTATATCCACTACGCGCTCTAAGAATGGCGATATTACTCATCTCACAATCAGAAAAGCCGAAAAACTATCTATTAAACTACAAAAACGTAAATGCGATCTAGAATTCATTAGATTATGTATAATTTACAAACTGACACCATCGTTCGTAAAGATCTCACTCTGGAACAAGAGGTTAAAAGCATCCAACGAATATAAATCGTTGCAGCAATTTTACCTTCAACAAGAATATAAAAGTCGTTTTAAAGATTACCTCAAACATGAGAAAGAATTAAAAGCACTAGTTGATAGTCTTAAATTAATTATGAACAGTCATGAAATTGATCAACTACAGAAATATTTATATTTTAAATATCTAAGAAAACAAAAGAAAGAACAGTAACAACACATGGCAAAAAACTACGAATACTTAATAAAGAACCAGCGGGTCAGGATTACCAATCTCTTAAAACAAAACGCATACATAATATCTCCTCTTACGTTCTCACACCAGCTGAAGAACGCATCTCATGTCGAGGATGGGAATTCTGCATAGAAAACAAAATTAATAATTTTATTGAATTTAAAACCAATATTGAACTAAACATGAAGAAAATTGAACATTCATGTCATCGTAATGCCTTCAGTACTATATGCTGTAAGATATTTAATGCTTCTGATATACTTATGAAATTAGCAAAGAAGAAGAATATTAGAAATATAAGCGATGAAGAATTTAAAGCTATAAAATCGTTAAAGGCCAATACGAATATCATAATATGTCGTGCCGGCAAAGGAAACTACATAGCCATTCTTGATAAGCAAGATTACATAAATAAAGCCGAAGAAATCTTAAAACTAAAACAATTCCGGCATACTGAAAAATCATTACTAAATGAAAAAGAAAAATCAATGAATAGCTATATCTCTAAATTATTGAAAGACAAAATAGTTGACAAACATCTATACTGGAGAATTCATTCGACATCTTCTTCGCTTGCTACCATGTCATGGCCAACCTAAGGCCCATAAAGTCAACTACCCTCTTAGACCAATCATTTCTTCAATTGGCTCATATAATCACGAATTATCTAAATACCTTGCTGAAATAATTAAATCTAATCGTACTTCTTCTCCTCCTTCATATATCCGTGATTCATTCAAATTTGTTAAGAAAATATGTAAAATTAATGATAGTAAAGATCAAGTAATGATAAGCTTCGACGTCGATAGTCTGTATACCAACGTCCCGGTAAATGAAGCAATTAATATAACACTTGATATGCTGTATAAAAGATCAGTTCCGCCATCTATACCTTTTAACCGTTCTCAACTAAAACAAGTGCTAGAGCTAGCTGTATGCAATACTCCTTTTCGATTCCTACAAAAAGCTTATATACAATGCGATGGTGTGGCCATGGGTGCACCATTGGGACCTATATTAACAGATATATTCATTACTAATTTAGAAACTAAATTAAACAAATTCTCAACTAATAAGCCTCCACTATGGATACGATATGTCGATGATATATTCTGCTTATTCACTAAAAAGCAAGGCATAGATGATTTTCTAGAAAGAATAAATAAATGACATAAAAACATCAGATTCACTAAAGAAGAAGAAATTGATGAAAAATTAGCCTTCTTATATGTTCTCGTTATTCATGATAATACTACTAATAAATACGTCACAACCGTTTATAGGAAACCAACTAATACTAAATTATATCTCTTACATGATAGTAATCAATATCGGAAATACAAATTAGGACTAATTCGTAGTTTAGTAATTTGCATTTTACTCATATGCTCAGCTAGTACTCATAAAGACAATGAATTAACACTAATGAAACATACTTTAAAAACAAATGGTTACCCAGATCACTGAATTAGAAGAGGAATACGCGAAGGAGAAGTAATCGTAAACAAGATAATAAATAAGAACAACAATCAACACCAGAATCCTCAAACTAAACAAAATATTTACTTTACACTAACATATTACGGAATAGAATCAACGACGTTCCCTCGTCAGTGGGTTGAATCAATTTATAACTGGATTCAACCAGTTTTAACTCCAACAGTGGTTTATAGAGTCGTCGTTTTCTTTATTTTAGCTAATCTCATTGAAAACTGTTGAATACTAGCCATAAAAATTAGTAGTTTTGATTTAATTTTGAAAATGTAAAAACAATCTTTCTCAGTTATAACTAGGAATGCAACCGTGACGAAGGCACACCGGTCCACCGTCACCGTTTCACCGCCACTGTTCCCACCGGTTGTTACGGTGCACCGCCACCGGTCTCCACCGATCTTCATTGAGCTCTCACCCTATTTGATTATGATCATAGATGGGCTCTGACAAAAAATTTCGATGACACATTATGTGAACAAATAGAATACCTATAGATGTAGAATCAATGATATTTTTGCGCAATAGTCAATGTATCTATATTTTCGATCACAGAAATCCGTTTCAATGAATTCAGTTTATGTTTATTACCTTCCAAGTAAAGAAATATCTTGAAAGACAATATAATTTATGTTACCTTTACTTTTATATAGTATACGTCATCGACTAATGCAAATATTACTTAATGGAAGATGAGTTTTCGAATTAAGTGTCTTTCAAATAAAAAAACGTAATTACAGCTCAAATTTTCCGAGAGAATATTTTAACTATGGGCCTTTAAGCTGTCACTCTTTTAATAAATAAGACAATTTTAAATGAATTTTACGAAGTCGCTCGAATACTTGTCGATTCATAGAATCTAATAGTTTGGATTTGGAAAACGAATCAAGTTAAAACTCCATTATTCAATCCTTCTTTCTGCGTATCCAAACTAGCAAGATTAATTGAATGATAAAACTAAACCTTTTAGTAGTAAAACTCAAATAAAAATTGAAACATTGAATGTGTATATCTTGATTGATGAACAGAACTACTTGATATTGACTTGAAATTTTTACAGAAAATGAATATGAAATGAATACCTTGAAAGTAGAGGATAGAGGACGATTATTTAGGTTCTTACTGATAATTTCAAGATATACTCGGTGAAATCTAAAATTAAACGATAGCTTTATTATTCTATGCAATGTTGAGAGGTACTCGTACCACCACCTACCACAAAATTAGAGACCACGATAAATGGTTGTAAATCATTATTTTTCAATAAAAGCTGGAAAAGATAACCAGTGACGGTGATTCGTAACAACTGGTGAGACCGGTGACGGTGCACCGTAACAACCGGTGGGAACGGTCACGGTGAAACCGGTGACGAATACCGTCACCGTTGCACACCTATGGATGAGATTGGCCCAAGGAGGGATGCATATTTTTTCACTATACTCTTCAACTTTCATATCCAATCGTATTTCGAAAAATTAGGTTTCTTCGTATCTTTTGTGACAACGATTCTATAGAAGATATATGTCACTCAAAATATATTGATCAGTTTATTTTAATAACATAAACAAAATGCTACACCTTAGATAAGCAAAGGTTAATTGTTACGGCAGCGACACATGTTCACCCAATGAATGAAAATTGTCACTTGCAATCATGTACATGTTTTACAATGATGTTGATTTTAACCTATAGAAAAGAAGGCCGTCCCATTAAACGACTAGATATTACTGATCGTAGCAATTGGAAAGTTATACAGCACCTGTTAAATGTTTTAGAACTGGGTGATATTGGTAAATGTGCACGTTTTCATTCATGTAATAAGGTTCGAATTATAGTTTACAATTCAATTAGTATGTAGTAAATCTTCGCTATGACAAATATTATGATCGATGTTTCTTTCTTGTATCAACTGAATGTATATTTATACCTAATGATCACACAATCACATCTATTTAGCAGCTCCAGTAGACATCATATTTAGTGAATTTCACGACCACCTACTCAAGTGCGTTCTCACGTTTCTCGAAAACTAATCAATTGCTGGAAGTCAACTTTTTAAATACTAAGGGTGTACATGTGTGGTTTACTGTAGGTCAATAGAAGAGGTAAACCCAAGGAGAAACAAGCGAACTTCGGTACTTCCGAAGTAAAAGAAGTACAGAAAGACATGATGAGAGTTGTATAGGTACATGAATATGCATAGAAATTTTTTCAAATTTAATTGAAAGAAAAAATTTAATCATAACTATAAAGCATTAAAAACGATTGCTATTTTCTTTGCGGTTTGATTGAATCACTCGAGAGAGTCGATCATTTGACAAACGCGTGTTTTTATCAGTTAATAACCAGCAAGCTAGTGGTGACGGAGTCATTATACCTGGGTCGACTCAAACTAGGATACATAAAGGCTGGAGTAGACGCGAGTCTAACATAGATTTAGGCAAACTTCAAATAGGGCACACCAAGGACTTGATAGGGTCAACAAAGTATAAAAATTTTCTACTAATACTTATTTTCATAGTTTTTCGGCCAATGGCATACTCTAAGCTTTTCAGTCCATATTTCAGCTAGTTCTAACTTTTGTTCAATGATATTTTTTTTTTGAGTTTCATTGGTATGTAATTAGATTGACGTCGAATTGTTTCTTCTTAGCATAGAACAGTTGAATTTCTTTTCTCAATATTCTATTTAGAATAGTTTTTGAATTTTATCCCTGTCACAAAAGCCAGATAAATTGTAGAGGTCAATCGCAGTTTGCTCGAAAAATTGCCTGCTAATGACTGTAATAGAGCCGGTTAATGGATCAGTAAAATCATTGGTTTTTGTCGGTTTTCACTACATTACTAAATATTTGAAACAATTACTCCTTTCCTGTCACGATACCAGATAACAAAATCAGACTTTATCTTTCTTTCACAATAAAGCACGAAGCCCAATAGTTTTCATGAAAGTTCATCTTCTAGAGTTTAATTCTATTTAACAATTCAAATGATACTAAAACTGAGTCAGGCTTATGAACAGAAATGTCAGAGTTAAAGTCAATGAAAATCTCAGTATCAACTTGATGAAGCACCTACACTGAATTTATTTTAAAAAATCCAGCTAGAACACTTTTTTTTAGCCATGGAACAATCAATTTCTTGTTTGACTATTTTTTCTAATGCTTCTTTCAATAACACTTTTCAGTTAATTGGTTAGTTTCTGTGTTCTTGGGTGCAATCATACATTAGATACTTATCACGCTTATAAACAATCAAAATATAGCCAGAAAATCGACAACTATCATCATTGTAAAAAAAATACTTTTCAATTGGTTCACATTCATAAATAAAAAATTACGGCTGAAATCAGATTGAAATGAATTAAGCAATTTTTTATACTAATGAGGTTTTAATCAATTTTCAAAGCATTTTTATCAAAAAGAACGTTAAAAAAATCGAAATTTCATGGATTACACAATCCACACTGACTATATTCGATTAAGACTTCATAAAAACGAGAGTGTAGCTGGTGCAAACTACGTTAAAACTTTACATTAGTCATAGAGAAAAAAATTAAAGTCTTATGATAAAAATCAAATTTGAATCCTTTATTTTTACATGGACAGGCACAATTTTCCAAAAAAAAGTGAGTTTATCCTAGACTGGAATCATTCCGCCGTCTCTGTATTGGTGTGCTCAGAAGTTATTTAAAATAATTATTAAAAGTGGACATCATAGCACTAGTGTACTGTGTGATTGTAATTTTTGATCACGATCACGATCACAAGCAAAAGACATTTCTTACTCACGGTCCCAATCACGTAGTACACTACAATACATAGCACTAGTACTACTATAAAGTAAAAGTAAAAAAATTAATTTAGTACACTTTTGAAGTACCAAGAAGTACAAAGAAACACTAAAAGTACGAAGAAGTACATGAAGTACAGAAGTTCACTTGTTCCCCATTGGGTAAACCCCACGCCCTGCTTTCGAGTTGTTGGCAAGAGAATTACAAGTTTATTAAACGTTGTTTTTTGACTATGTCTGCCAGTATTGTAGAACTGATATACTATCATGTTGATCTGATTCTAGAGTGTTTTTTTATATTTTCAAGTCGATCTTTATCGTAAGAGAAACTTTCAGTGTAGAATGTGATGACACTGATTTAATAATGTGCATCACAGTGATAAATATTTAACAATAATGAAGAAATTAGTATTAGATCAAATAGACAATGGTTCCTTTTGTCAATCTTTGCTTTTAATTAATATTCATATAAAGAAATAAGGGTGATGTTGGCTAATAAGGCAAACAAGTGATTCATTCAATAAACAAGGCCACATTCATCATAATTACACCGTAACATTTTCTTTTTTTTCTTCTATAAAAATACAAAGTTCATCTTACACATGATATGCTGATGCTAACGAGAGAACATCAGAAAAAGATTAAAAAATGATTAGCCATAAAAAGAAAGAGAACGTTCTTTTCATCTTAGTATTTTTCATTTTTTTTCTACCTATGAATTACAACCGACAGGTTTTACTTGATACCCATGATAGAATTTATTGGGGATTATCTAAAAGAATGTAGTTACTAAACTTTTTTGTACAGGAACTAGCAACAATCATTTTGAAATGATAATATCATTCGTGTGCAATCTTATAGTATATATTATATACTAAGGAAATGAAAGGTAGATACATGAGGTTAGTACATGATGTATGAAAAAGGAAAAAGGAAAAGGGAAAGAAAAAGAAAAGCGGGCGGTCATACGAGAAACGCACCATTGTGTCACCATATGACAGGAGCAAAAAATCTTTAAAAGAAGAAAGAAAAATTTTACACTTTCTCCTTTTTCTCTATCATAGGACATAACTTTTCTTTTTATCAATCCTTATACGCTCGAAGTATCGAACGTTACATCAGGTAAAAAAAGGTAATAAAAATACACAAAAAAGATTATTTGAAAAGAACACTGTAAACATCAATGCCTATTTTTAGTTTGACTGCCTTATTTTTTTTCGCAAACGAAAAACGTCTCAATGAGCTCATTAAAACTTAATATTGATTTATCGCCCAAAGAAGATGTTGCAATTCAATTACCAATTATTGAAGAATCAAAATCATCGGCAACCATCGTAAATGAGGATTTGGCTATCGTTGGTATTGCATGTCGTTTCCCAGGTGGCAGCAATTCAATTGATGAATTTTGGTCGAACTTAGTTGGACAACAAGATTGTGTTCGCCCAGTTCCCAATGATCGTTGGAATGCCGATTTTTATACGGACTCGTCATCAAATGAACTATTTTTACCAGCTAAAATACCATCAGCTCGTTGTGGTTGGATTGATTTTGTTGGTGAATTCGATTGTGAATCATTTTCAATTAGCAAACGTGAAGCTGAAAATATGGATCCACAGCAACAACTTTTATTGGAAGTAACTCTACAAGCACTTGAAGATAGTGGAATGCAGTATGCAGGTTCAAAAACCGGTGTTTATGTTGGCATTGGACAAGCTGAGCAGTACGAGCTGACCACAGCTGATTTAGAAAGTATTAATCCATATAGTGTCACCGGATCAGCATTATCCTTAGCATCAAATCGTTTAAGTTATTGTTTTGATTTGCGAGGACCATCGATGTCTGTTGATACTGCTTGTTCATCCAGTTTGACTGCATTTCATTTAGCTTGTCAAGCTATTCGAGATGGAACGTGCTCGGCAGCTATTGTAGCTGGTGTTAACATAATAATGAATCCGTCGACTTTCATACAATTTTCACAATTAGGTGTTCTGTCACCCGATGGCATGTGCCAGTCGTTCAGTAACAAAGCAAATGGATATGTTCGATCAGAAGGCTGTGGGGTTGTTATTATTAAACCATTGAAACAAGCTTTGATTGATAATGATCATATTTATTGTCGTGTCAGAGGTTCGGCAATTAATCAAGATGGTCATATATCTCCATCGTTAACAATGCCAAGTTCACAGGCACAAGTCGAAGTTTTTCAAATGGCTTGTAAAAATGGAAAAGTTAATCCAACAGAAATATTCTTTGCTGAAGCACATGCAACAGGCACGAAAGTTGGCGATCCAACTGAAGGTATATAGATTCTATTCTAGTGTTTTATTTTTCAGGTAAAATATGTGTTTATATTTCTCTTCATATTTTAAAGCGAATGCCATTGGAACAGTTTTTGGACGACAAGAATCTTATCTACGCATAGGTTCAGTGAAATCAAATGTTGGCCATTTAGAAACAGCAAGTTTTATGGCTGGTCTATTGAAATGTATTCTGATGCTTGAACATCAACAATTAATACCAAATATACATTTTAAGAAAGGTGAAGGTAATCCAGATATCAAATTCGAACAATATAAATTGTCGGTTCAAACAGAAATCGAAAAATTTCAAAATCAAGAAGAATTGATGATGATTTCAAGTTTTGGTTTTGGTGGTGCTAATGGTTGTGTAATTATTCAAGGATATAAACGGTCCTCAGAACAATCACTGGCATCTTCTTCATCTTCACCACAACTATTTCTTGTCTCTGCGTCAACACCGCAGGCTCTAGAAGTTCGAATTCAAGAACTTAAGTTATCAACAAAAATATTTCATTCGCCAACTGCAATTTCATATACGCTTTATAACCGTTCATTACATCGTCTTACTGCATTTGCCATCGATGAAAAGCTCGATGAAAACACAACATTTACATCCACTCGAAAACGTGTTGATCAGTCACTAACTTGCATTTGGGTGTTTGCTGGCCAGGGTAAGAGTTTCATCAACTTACTTCTAACAATATACAGAAGATCGTTTCCAATGGAAAAATGCTTCACTTATCTATTTTTTTACTAAAATAATTTTTACCATGTTTGTGCTACGTGTTAAGGTCCACAACATCCCAAAATGGGCAAAACTCTCTATGCAAATATTGAAAGTTTTCGCTGTTCAATTGACGCATCTGACTTAATTTATCGTGAGTGTTCTGGTCACAGTCTCATTCATGATATAGGATTATTCGGTTCAATGAATGGACCGAATCCAATGGCCGTCTATGACATAGCATATACATTGCCTGCTCTCGTCTTTTTACAAATCGGGCTTGTTGATATGTATCGACATCTAGGTGTTCCATGTGCGGCAGTATTTGGACATTCCTTTGGTGAAATGGCAGCAGCCTATGCTGCAAATATTTTCACGAGACAACACTGTATTCAAACAGCATATCAACGTGCTCGTATCTTACGACAAATGGATGGACGCGGTGCTATGTTAGCAGTTAGTTGTTCAAGTGAACATGTTCAATCCTTATTAGAAACACATGAACAAATATGGATTGCATCTTACAATAGTCCAAATTCAATAACATTAGGCGGTATCAAAGAATCAATAACAAGCATTTCAAATGAATTGTCGAAACAAGATATATTTAATCGAATATTGAAAATAAACAGTGCATTTCATACCCCACTTATGGCATCGATTCGTTCAGAAGCTCTATCTTTGTTTAAAGAAACGCTGGCTGGATTTTCAGCACCTACAATTCCATATTTTAGTACGGTTAGTGGGCAATGGAAAACTTTTGATTTTGATGAAAATTATACGGTCGATGGAATGGAAGGTAGATACTAAAGAGAATTTCTGTTATTTTGTTTTCAATTAGCTTTAATAAAAAGATTTGAAATTTTGTCGAAATTGAAAAGATTCATCTATAGTTAGTTTATGGCCAATGACTGTTTTTTTTCTAGGTCCAGTTTTATTCGACGTAGCCGTTCGAGCATGTTTAGAACGATTTGGTACCGATGCAGCATCTTTTCTAGAAATTTCAGCACATCCTGTTCTGAGTTCATATTTGACTGAAAATGGTTCAAAATATAATTTATGTACACTGCATCGTCAACAATCAGAAATTGAAACAACATTAAAAACTCTTACTAATTTACGTATCTATGGATACTCACCAGCACAAGCGAACATTTCTAAACTATATTCTTCGATGATGCCTCAGTCACGGATTCCACATTATTCACTTTATCCATTTCAACGTCAATATTGTGTTAAAGAAGATCCAGCACATCGGTTTCAACGTACAATTCCGAGGTGGCATAGTTTAGCGGGTCGTCCACTTGCTCATCCACACACAACTTTTCAAACAAAGCTATCGTCAAAGTCATTTGTTTGGATTCCAGATCATCGTGTACAGGGTCCAGCTGTATTTCCTGCAGCTGGCTACATTGAAATTTGTATGGAAGTATTTAATTGTATGAGTTTAACAAATGTTCATATTGAAAAAGCTTTGATTATACCATCTGATCCGAATATTTATCGAACAGTGAGAATAGTTCTTCAAAACAATAATCAATCGCAAGTTTCAATGTATTCAAAATTAAATGAATACGATTCAGGTCATTGGACAGAACACATGAAGGCTTCAAAAGGTGACTCGGCTTCTTCTATACAATTGCCAGAATGGTCAAACAATTTAAAATCACGTTGTTCTTTGACTGTCATGGAACAAAAAGATGTTTATGGACGATTTTCTAGTATTGGCTTAGATTACGGACCGTATTTTCAATGTATACGAACTCTCCATCAAGGTGATAAAGAAGCATATGCACATTTAAATATTTCTCATTTACAAAAGTCATTAACTAACTCAAAACAATCACAGTTTCATATTCATCCAGCAATATTAGATAGTTCATTCCAAGTTCTGTTAGGTACGCAAAGATTTTTTCATGCCGCGTACGTGCCAACGTTTATTAAACAAATTGAATGGAGAATTGAGACAAATGAATTGCCAAATGATTTATATGTGTATGCTAAAGCAACAAATTTGGACTCTAGAAACATTTTAACAGGTGATATTTTCGTTGTTGATGAACAACAACAACGTCTCATTGGCACGATTATTGGTTTTGAGGCAACACAATTAGGACAATTGAATCAACCACAACCACTCTATTCTGTTTGTTATCAAACTGTTGAAACACCAATAATAACAACAATAACAAAATCACAGTTAAATATACTAGAAATACCAACAATTATTAAACAACAAGAAACTCTATTTGATAATGCATGTTCAGCATACATTGCTGAATTCCTTGCCTCGAATCCATTTGATTTGGAAACAATTGAAAAATGGCCCATCCATCGTCAACGCTATTGGCAATGGTTACATTCAACAATAGAATCAAAAACAATTTTACATGATTCGATTGAATTAATTGATCACCATCAAAGTGAAGCACTTCATTATGAAGCACAAGCAATTCATCGTGTCGGGAAGAATTTACATCTTCTTCTTAGTGATACTTTTGCTGTACAAAATCTATTTTTTGGTGACAACGATTCATTTATGGCTGATCTCTACTCAAAATCAATGACATTTCAACCATATACTCATATTCTTGCTCAAAAACTCGTCGATCAATTTAAGATGATACAAGAGCAACAACCCACTGAGTCATCACGTGTTTTCTCAATTTTAGAATTAGGCGCTGGTACTGGTGCTCTTACTGCCGTTATTTTGGAGAAATTATATCAACAAACATCAATTATACAAGAAAATCGATTAATTTATGTTTTCACTGATGTTAGTGGTAAATTTCTGTTGGATGCTAAAAAACGTTTCTCAACAATCTATCCATGTATTCAATATCAATCGTGTAATATTGATGTTGATTTATCAACACAGAAATTAAACATGTATTCATTTGATGTTGTTTGTGCATTTGATGTTCTTCATGTTGCACAAGATTTAAAATTGTGCTTGAATCGCGTCCAGCAACTATTAAAACCCAATGGTTATCTTCTGTGTATTGAATTAACTCGACCATGGACATGGATTCAATTCTTTTTTGGTTTATTTGCTGGTTGGTGGAATTTTTCAGATATAACTACAAGATCAACATGTTTTCTTGCCACTGGCAAATGGAATCAGTTGTTAACTGAATCAGGATTTCAATATGTTCAAATTGAAAATGAAGGACATCCAGAATTTGGTCATTCACTATTGACTGCAAGATCTCCAGATTGGACTACTACTATCAGAACACTTTCTTCTAACATTATCATATTTGATACAACTGAAGCTAGTTTAACAAATTTTAATTCATACATGGAACAACTGTTAGAATTAGCTCAATCATTACTTACAGTAGCAGAGCCAGCAACTGTCTTTGTTATTACTTTAATAACCACTCCACCGATTGGAGCAATGTTTACTGGATTTACTCGAGTTTGGGCTAATGAAGCTACACAACATGCAATTTGTTCAATTGAATTTGATTATCTAGAATTACAGGAAAAACAAATGTGGTTAAATCGTATTCAAACAATGGTCGAAAATACAAGTGAACGAGAATTTATTATTCGTCAACGTAAAATTACTGTACCACGACATATTCGTCGAATTTTAAGAAATACAATTACAACGGCAATAACGACTACTGATCAAGAAGGTATGTTAAATTGATCTTTAAAACTTTTTTTTTTGTAGTTTCATCTAGAAAGTATATATTTGGTTTTTTAATATTTTATTTTAGCTTATGTATGTTCAAGTCAATATCAGAAACAACCATTTCGTCTTGAAATTGATACCATTGGCCAATTACAAACATTAAAATATTGTACATTTCACCCTTGTTCTTCATCACTGTCACCAGATGATGTTCAAGTAGAAGTACACGCATCGGCATTAAATTTTAAAGATTTGATGTTAGCGTTGGGAATGTTAGAAAATCCAATGGGTTTTGATAGTGAAACATTGAAGTATCGCGAAAATTCAGTAAATCTTGGTCTAGAATTCAGTGGCATTGTCACTGGTCTCGGTTCAATGGCTTCACATACATTTAATATTGGTGATCCTGTATTTGGTTTTGCTAATCATTGTTTTTCCTCACAAATCATAACACATCAACATTTCGTTGTTAAAAAGCCGTCACATTTATCTCATACGGATGCAGTCTCACTTCCCATTGTATTTGCAACAGTTTATGCTGGATTGATTGTTAAAGCTCAACTAAAACGAGGCGAAACCGTACTCATTCATTCAGCTGCTGGGGGTATTGGCCAGGCTGCCATTCAATTATCTCAATATATTGGTGCTAATGTTATTTGTACAGTTGGCTCCAATGAAAAACGTGAATTTTTAAAGAAAACTTATGGATGTACTCAATTTGCAAATTCTCATTCAACCGAAGAATGGAAATCGGATGTTCAAAAACTAACTAACGGCCAAGGAGCTGACGTCGTTTTAAATTCGTTGAAAGGTGACGCAATCAAAGCTGGTTTAGAATGCCTGAAAACTGGCGGTCGTTTTATTGAAATTGGTAAGGTTGATATGTTGAATCATTCTATATTAGATATGAATTTATTATTGCGTGATTTGAGTTTCCTGAGTGTTCAACTTGACATTTTAATGCAGAGTCAAACAGATAAAATTCAGCAATACTTACAAGCTGTTATGAAGTTAGCGTCGGAAAAACAAATTTCACCAATAGTTGATTGTATTTATGAATTAAAAGATACAGAATTGGCGTTTCGTTTTTTGATGTCTGGTCAACATAAGGGAAAATTAATTTTAAACATGCAAAGTAAACCGTCAAGCATTCATCCTTCGTCAACTATCTACAATCCAACAGTTTGTTACATTCTAAGTGGTGGTACAGGAGCATTGGGTCTTCAATTGATACAGCATATGAGCGCAAAAGGCGCTAGAAAGTTTATCTTGTTATCTCGTCAAGGTACAGCTAGTCTAAGACCGTCTGACGCTGCGATGCTAGCTCGTCTTGAACGGTTCGATATTAAAATTTACATTGGCAAAGCTAATGTAGCCAAACTAGAAGATATTCATCGTGTCTTACAGGAAGCTCAAGAAAAATTGTTTATTTCATCATCTAAATACAGTATTCTTCATTTGGCGATGATTCTTGATGATGCATCCATTTCAAAATTGAATATTCATCGTATACAAAATGTAATACAATGTAAAGTACAAGGTGCAATTAATTTACTTCAAGCGATTCCTAATGATAAACTTGAAAATGTAATATTCTTTTCCAGTGCTGCTTCAACGTTTGGTAATCCATCGCAAGCAAATTATAGTGCTGCAAATACATTTCTTGATGTCTATGCTGGCCAACTTTCAAGTCTATTAAGAAAAAAAATAAGAGTTCTAAATTTGGGTCTTGTTGAAGATGTTGGTATTCTGGCTGAAGATTGGAAATTAAAACAAATTCTAACCGCAAAAGGTTTTGCTGGTGGTTTAACATCGTTGGGTGTTGCAGAACTTGTTGATCATGTATTTTTAAATGATGATATTGATCATCAATTGTTATATGGTAATTTTCAAATGGAAGATTTAATCCGTTCATATCCAATGTTAAAAACTCGGCTAGAACATTTAATTGATTATACAATATTAAATAACAACGGTAGTTCAGGTATTTCATCTAATGGTAATGAAGTAACTGTTCAATCAGTGAGCGCCTATATTTCAACATTATTAGCAACATCAAATCTCGATGCAACTGAATCATTGACTGTACAAGGTTTAGATTCACTTTTGGCTGTTGAATTAAGTGCTGGTTTAAAGAAACAATTTGGACTAGTTATCAGCCAATTGGCACTGTTAGGTGGACTGTCTGTTAAACAAATTGTAGAATCAGCTTCTGCGTAAAAAAAAACATATCTTTGGTACTTGCTTGCTTGATATTTTTAATATATTATTCTTTATATTGTATTCAAAAATAAAATCTGCGGGGCGGGAATGAACTCTAAGAAAGACTTGTATTCTCGGAAACTCTACAAAAAGCAATTATATAGGCTATTGTATACTGATCCAAAAAAACACATTAAAGTCATCTGAGCTCATCAAAGCCTCAAAAGTTGCGTACGTCATGAACAGGCTTGAACCAATTAAACAAATTTTTGAATCTTGAAAATCGTTCTAGAATTCTATTAGAAGAGCTATACATAATGCCTTATTTCCATAATGAATCCTTTCTTGGAGTCCTTAGTACTTTATGGAATATCGTTCATCCTTCATACCTATCTATAACTGTTCTCTGTCATCGTGAAGAGACATATAGAACAATGAGAAAAGTATTTTCTAATTACCGAGAAGAACTTTTGATGGTTAATGCCTTTTATGAGGATGGTGCGAGAAGAAATAAGAGATCTCATCTTAAAACTTACACTCACTATTTTCTTCCAAAACATAGATGAGTTCAGTAAAACTTTACACATTCAGCAGCCATAATAAGAGGGAGTAACAATAAACCTGAAAAAAGAATAATCTACGCGAAAAAAACCTCCGACACTACTGAAAAACATGTACATAAATCAATCGAAGTGGTTTGCTATGGTATTATGATTATTTATAATATTCGAATCATCCTTGAACAATCTTAACATTGAAGCCATCTGATGATTCCTTCAGTCAGGATGAAATCTTGATAATGGTTGCTAGATAAATGCATCCTCTGTTTACGATATCTACTGCAAAAGATATGATTTCTCTAGTTACTTTTCCTATGAAATTTGTAGATTAAGTAGCATATCTATGATCTTCAGATCATTTCAATAGTTTTAAAAAATCAAAAATTTCCGATGAGATCCTTAAGGAAGTCGAAACGCACCGTGGGATACTTTCAATGACTAATATCTTTCTTGATATAGTTCTATATTGACTTTATTTTCGATTGAATTCAATATTTGATCGTTCGGGAAATATTACAGAGTTCAAATCAGCTGATGATTATCTTTTCTGGAACATGAAATCTGAGCTTTAAACTTTGGAGACTCAACTTTGTTTCTAAATCTAAATTAAGAAAGAGATCTTAATGAATCAGTCAGCCATTGTAGGCCAGAGAAAATTCTCTGCGTTTGATTTGAATTTTCCCTCCAAAACTTAAATTGAATTAAAGACATGTCAGTAATCTAATGATGGCTATCTAGGGAATCGTCGAAATTGGTTATGGTAGTTTCTACCAACCCTACCCTCTACATTGACTTGTTCTCATAGCTACTTAAGAATAACTTGTAATCGAGTCTGAATGTCGTTGTTATTCATCGCTTTAGTAAAATCCACTCTGAAACTCGGTTATATTTTATTTCAAACATATACTCGCCGTCTTTTAAAGTCAAAATACTGTTTAAGAATGTCTAAGTTCAACTTGGCTTCTTTAACAAAAGCAGACATTTATCATTGTACTCTTGATTACTTCGACAGTCTTGTTCCCACCGCTTGATTGTGACTTGATCGAGACGGCATTCATTTTGTCCATGTCTGTATTTATTTTGCTCATCGGAGCTATGCTTGCCTTTCTTGCATCCAGTTTGACTAGACCCTGTTGTTACCGCCGCGTCGCAACATATTAATTTGAATTTATTCTTTCATCGCTCAAATTCTTCACGTCTCTCAGGATAATTGATCGTATCGCATTCAAGTTTAATTATTACGAACGTCACTTCATGTTGTGTATGAATAGTCAGATCAGGTGCTGTGTTATCATATATGAATCCATCATGATGAATACAGTTTCATATAAAAGTAGAGCCCTGATTAATTAGAATAAAGAATTTTTTTATTACCCATTTTATTATCATTCTCGATGTAAAGATCTCTACACTTAACAGATTTGAGCAGATCTTCCGCTTTTCTTCGTTGCAGCTCCATTTCTTCTTCTTGTTGTTGGGTTCGCGCAAATTGAACATCAGACAAAAATTGTCACAAGAGAAAAGACTCTGTAATAGCAGCAACTGCCCATTTTTCTATCTTCGGTTGCGATCCACTGCCTTGTACGCGTTGTTGATTTTCAACGAGCACTTCCAGAAATCTTGCGCGAACATATGTATCAATACTTTGGTTAACGACGAACGAACTCATGGATTGGTCCATAGAAGAATCCGATTCAGATTTGTTGATTCCAACAAGTGAATCGAGATCATAGATGATCATGAAACAACTATATGCGAAACATTCGTCATAGCGTTCTATAAGTGTTTCGAACACTTTTTTTCTCGTCATTATGCGTCTTTTGATGCTAACAGATTCAGGGCAACTAATTGAAGGAATTGTACATTTCTACCTTTTCCATACATACTCAATCGTTCGAGCAAATTCTGTACATTTTTTACAGTGTTGTGTACATGTGTTGTATCAGATGATCTTTCTGATTTTTCGATTCGTCGATCAAATTCCGCAGTAGTAGACGAGGTAGAGTTTCACTACCGATAAAGATTTGATACTGTTTTGCCATGCGATCAGTGATTTTTAATACTTCTTCATAAGATACCTGAAAAGTCTGTTGCGTTCATTGTGCAGCTATACAGCGAACAGTTACGACTCGAGTTGACGTTGTGAAACAGATAAAAAATGATTTCGAGGAGAATATAAAAGCGATATATAAATGCTCAAATGTTTTAAATTCGCATGGACTGAGCTTACTCGCATGCCGCACCACTGAAATTCGTCGAGGTAACTACTCGCTGATTGATGATATTTTGCTGGAGAGCCCATATTGAGGGTGTGGGTACGCGGGTGAGTCTGCATCATCTCTTCATCCGCAGCGACCTCTACGCCCACGCCCACTCTGTATGCAAATACTTTTTTTATGTGTGCTGCTTTTGGCCCGCAGATAAGAAGCAGTTGTCTGCTCTTTTTATAAGCTATAAAACAGAAAGTAGCATCTTCATTTCTCAAATTTGCATTAGGAACGCTTATGGTTCAATGGAAATTATTCAATAAAATTTAAAAAAATTAGTAAAACAATACGTGAAAAGTTATGGCTCTGTGAGTATATTACAAAAAATCCATCAGACTTCCTCAAGAAATGTATGCTGAGTACTCACAAAATATTCGATTATGCAAGATGAGTGCTGGATAATCGTACGCAGATACTCATATTTTAGTCGAATTATTACGAATGAGTACTCTCTTCATCATTACCTTTACTAGAGAAGATTTAACCTAATCTCGGCTAAATCAGTCGTGATATTTCAAGACTTTTCTGACTTTTCATTGCGAAGCAGTATAAAAATCCTCCGATTTCGTAGCCCGTGGTTGAAGAAATTGAATTGTGGGATTTCTAGCTGGAAGTTTGCACAAAGATATGTCCGGTAACCCGTATAATCTTGTGAAAATCAATGCTATATGCCATGATTCGCGCTCGAGATATCATATTTTCAAGCGATATCATTCCGTTGCGCGAACTCTATGTCTAATGAATGGGCAACTTTTCAAAATATTTTGATTTTTAACTGCATTTCTATTCTGGAGTTTATTATTTTCAATGGTTAAAGTTACACTCTACTAACATTTTTTTTACCGAAAACCATTTAAAAAATACCTAATACTAATCTTCTTGGAAATGGATAACAGATTCTGCTGATAGGCTACAGAAGATTGTTCTGTTGTTTTCACGTTGATATTCTTGCATTACGTGTATAACAGGAATGAGAGTATGTCTGAATGGCATCATAAAAAATATCGGTGGCTCAGCTTGATATAATCGAAGTGGCAAGTGTATATCGATTCAGGTTCGCTAAGATTTGTCTGATTTACCGTAGAACAATTGCGTAGCTGTTCACAAGTTCACAAGTATCGAACTTAGTGATTAAGTGAAAATACTTAGAAACTGTCTGCGTCAGTTTTTCTTCTGTATAATATGATAAGAAAAAAGTAAAATATTGAACATAAAAATAAATTTGGTTAGTTTTGAATGAGTGAATAAGAAAATACGTTTCACTGTTAGAAACGCTCAGAAATCTTCTGGAAAACGATTATTGTCCTGCTGTTTCTAGTTCTATGATAGTACTAGTTTAATCACGTGAATGGCTACGATGTCGCTCATGTTCGTGATGGTGTCCATGTTCATTATGATGTCCATGCTCTTGATGATGACCATGATGATGCCCACGGTCATGTCCACGGTGATTTTCGTGATCATATCCGTGCCCTTCTGGGTACTGTTGATATTCTGAGTGATGTCCATGATTTTCGTAATGCCCATGTCCACCACCTTCGAAATGGGGAGGAGAGTAACCTTGATGAGCCTGTTCGCCCCACGGTTGTTGCATCATCCCATGTGGAGCATAGTTTTCATGAGGCGGCGACTGCGCATGAGGGACATAAGGAGATGGGTCTGCTTGATAGTTGTTGTATTGTGGCTGTCCATAACCTTGTTGATAAGGGTTGTGTGGTGGAGGTTGTTGATATGGAGAACCGCCTTGATAGGAACTATAAGGTGGGGGTGGCCCTTCACAAGAAATACGACCATAGTACTGTTTTTATTGATGCAAATTAAAATCAGTCCTACCTTGTGCTGGCCACTGATTTACAAGTTGTTGCTGAGGATGGGACCCATGTGGAGAAGAATGTTGCGCATTCTGATCATGATGTTGACCACCACTACCTTCACCTTTATGCAATAGATTTTTTAAAAATGACATCTAAAAGGAGAGTACATTAACCAATCCGTGCACATAGAAAGCCAGTCAGTTTTCTGCTGTGAACTCATGCTTCTATTGAGGAACAATAAAATCAGTTTCTATACAGGTAGATAGGGCGAAAGAGAGAGTATTGGAATTGAATCAAACTCTTACACTTTATTTCGAAATATTTATAAATATTATCTTTAGTTTTCTATCGTTTTATTAGATACTTGCGACTGTAGAACAATTAAAATGCTTTTATCTAGTTTCTAGTAATAATAAATTGAAGTCGATCGTTCGCTTGTTTGCATAATCGATAGGTATCAACTGGAAAAAGACTTAGTAAAATGATTCTCATAAAGTCGAAAGTGTCATATTCTTATTAATGATGGCAAAGGGCGAAAGACTAAAGCATGCCTCACTTGAAAAATAATACTTCTTCAATTTCCGTTTTGTTTTACTATTTTGGTGACAAAACAGCAAGTGTTCAATAATTGAAAAATTTCTGAAGAACAACAATTCACTTAGTCTTCGTTACAGTTGAAACATCGATACAAGTAAGGAGAAAATTGATTAATCTTCTCGTGCCCTTTTACTCACTGGATACTTTGTCACCTCAAGCAAAATTCAGATACATCCAGAGAGAAAACTTGAGATGATATGAAAAATAGCAGAAATCCTACGGTGAAAAAGAAGTGACTCAAGAACACGGTGAATTTTGTGAGGAATGGAGTTTAGTAAAATATTACTTTTCGCCGCGCACCTACTATGTATGAATACTAATGTTGACAGTATCATGGGCCAAATGTATAACGAAACCTTGTAGGATCTCTGAACAAACAATCTAAGTGATAAAAAAAGCATTGAATTTTAACTCATATGTCAACCATTTATCTTTTCCTGTTGAAAAATTTGACTTCTATCCGAATTCGCGGCGAGAAAATCCAATTGGCGCTCAAATGAAATAACTCGGGCGAATAGAAAACGAAGCCAGACTGTCATGATCCGTACGTACATGGCCGAATTTTATGAATTTGAGATGAAAACACTCATGAACATGATAGCTTGACACAAGTGTCAACTATTGAGATTTATATCGAGATATTTTTACAAAGGGTAACAGTGTGAGGCAGTTTTTTCAGAAAATTTCTTGTAATTCTATAGGAAATCACACTAGGCTCTAGATAACGAACAGAGCCACTCTATTCAGGATGAAATGAATGATATACATGCAAAGTTTTCGAAGTTTTGTGCATCCGGTAAGTGTGGAATCTCGTAATCGATAAAATCGAGATCATTTTATAATATTTTAATGGATCAATAGGTTGCTTATACTTGAATAGATTGTTTTCGAATAATTCTAAATACGATGACACCCTTAATCGTCTAGAGACATGTGCGATTTCATCCGAAATCTGAACGAATCAAGTAATAAACATTGCCTCATGCTCCTTTAGCTTTTCTTAAAATATCGTTGGATCCATAACAGTTTACCAGTGTGAAAAATTGTCAGATTTTTTCAGAGTCTGATTCATCATTTAACAGTATTTGAACATGCACTCCAAGACCATGACAATCTGATATTACCCGTTACTGGAATAGTCTTTTGTAAATTTTTTTGTTGGCTCTTTCTTAACTCGGATTAGCATAGAACTTGAAATTCTCAGTAAATGAAATGCTATCAATCAGGATTAGCATGTAATTAGCTCAGATCCTAAATCTAATGAAGTCAAGCTACGGATTCTACAAGCGAATGAATCGACCTGTTTCTATTTTACAGATAATACAACCCTGATCGTTATTAACATACTTAAATTAATATTTTTCGCGATAGAGCGCAAGGAAACAAATTTTCGAACAGCTACTTTACTTTAGTTACTCTGAGAAGCATTAAAACATATCACCGCATTTTTGGCTAAAATCTGCTGAAAATATTCGGATCTGGCATGAATTGATCCGCGAATAATGTTGATTACCAGTATTTCTTATTTTTTAAGTTACAAGTTTTGTGAAGGTGGGGAAAAAAAGCGTTTCCCTTTCATACCGACAGAGCGAATGAATCATAAGTTAGTTCTTTCCATCAGTCTTCTGTTAATCACATTATTTCTATGCAACATCGCAGTATAGATTTGATGACGATGATTCATTACATTGTTTTGTTTTTTAATTTTTATGAGCTTCAGTCAATGTCTTTATCCACTTTCTTCCAGTAGGTCAATGTTTTCAATACTAGAAAAAGTTAAATCGGGCAAATTTACGAAATTTTTATTGCGGATTTCAATCGGGCCATTTCATTTTCATTTCATTCAAAATAAAAAATTTATACCTTCAGGATACAAAAGCCTGACAAAAGAGAGGGAGTGTTGTTTAAATGTTGTCGAACGACCGAAATTTCCCATTGAGAAAAAAATGGAATTCTAAGAATGTTAGAACGCTGAGACGTGAAGTCTATGGTTCGCGTATACAAACGTCAGGAAGATAAAAATATAACCAAGTAAAAACACTTATTTCGTTAGCAATTCGAACAATAGCGGATGTTATAAAGTATGCATATGTACATTCTAAGATGGTAGGTTGACTGCTCAGTCTAACGAAAAGATCGTTGCGTGAGTACTGAGTGCGTTTCTTTAAAATAGGTGTTTACTAACGAAAACGCATTTTTTGCTTACCTTTGAGTATAGTCAACAATACTATCGATCAATGACGATGAAATGATTGCTTTTTATTTTCTATTTCATGTTCTGTCGTTTGAAGAACAGCTAGTAAATTAATTCAAGAGTGCACACCGAGCGAGAGAGAGAGAGCGTAGGTAACAAAAATGCGCAGGTGCTTTCATGCCGGTTCAGAAATTACTTTGGCACGAAATCAATTCAATTTTTCTGACTCTGATGAATTGGACAGCCACTGAATCAATTTTGCTTCCTTAAGATTTCAGTTCAGTATGAAAATCATGAATTTGAAGTAAGATATCACCAAAAGTCTGATTTACACATAGGTGCTTGATCAAATTATATATGAATGCATTTGTCTACATGATTTGTGATTATTCCTTTAATTTTACTGCCAATCCGTAGTGTTGCCTGACTTTTTTTATTTTTGTGCAAAATATATATTTAGTCAACGTAAACATTTCTTCAAATCAATCGCACAAGAAGAAACATCAGTCGCATGTTTTTTTTATTGACAACTGTGACAACTTCGAGCATTGATTCAACATGAAATGTTTTTAATTTATTTGTAGTGTGCTACTGTATACTGGCTTGTAAGTTTAATATAGAGTAAAATAGAAGGAAAAGAAAGAAAAAGAACTTTCGTAACGGTTATTCATGCTCAAATTGAGAAAGGCAACAGTACTGTTACATAATAAGTCATGAGGATGATTCCTCATCTCTGATAAGTGCTGTCTGATATCGTGTTGCGTTATAATTGTTTCGTTCTTTCTTTCGTTTCTCTTGACTCATGTTGATTTTCTTTATTCTTGTTATTCTCTCTTTATTTTTCTCTTCATCAACAAAAGAAGATCGTCCTGTTGTTTGCTTTTTTCGTCGACACAGTCGACTCACTTTAGCTTTTTTGTAAAATAAAGATTTATTCGCCTATTTTCTCCTAACTGAGAAACAAGCAAAACTTATTAATATATTTAACGAGTACATATTGAATTAGACATGATAAATAAGGCTGAAAAAGCCATTTGATTAGAAATTCGAAGAGATTTAGAAAGAAGCCCCTATTTATGATTAGATATTGGACAGAAGAAAGAAAACCTTCGAACTCGTCGAAGATGAATCACAAATATAACATCAGCAAGCTTCCGATGACCAGTGACCAAGAATTTTAATCAAATAAGTTGCTAGTCCAACTTTTGCTACCGTTGAAGTGAAACCAAGACTTCGAGAATGTTCCAAATCAAGAGAACCACTGATCGCTAAGCTCAATATTACTTTTCTTAAGCATTTTACAAATTCTGGTCCAGTTAGACCACATCCAGTCGACAAAATAAGCAATGGATATGAGTTTGATGATAGATACCTAAATAGTTTCGATCTGCATTGGACATATGTACGAAGATATCTTCTTGGATATAAATAATTATGTGTACTGTAATAACGAAAGCAAAACATCAAACTTACATCAACAAATTTTGGAGCGTTGCAACAGAAAAGTAGTCGAATTACGATTTAAACGTATATCAGAAAATGTTACATTGCATGAAGCGTTATATTTATTGACCTTGAATTCACCAGGACGTAGAAAGCCGTAGAAAGTGCGGGTGTGGGTGTGGGTGTGAGCGACTAATAAATAATACACTCCATACACCCACACCCTTTGTCTCCATGTTAATCATTAATTATATTAGTTGAAGAAGCATAGAATATCACAGAAAAAAGAGGATTATCTTTATAATGACTTTATCACTGCAAATGAAGTAAAGTTTCTTTAATCTTTCTCTTGGCGAATATAGACATCCACTACTCATTTGAGATTACCCGAAGTCAAGAACAAATTAAAATGCGTTATTATCTACGGATTCTTTCATTCACTGTACTTCGTGATGTAGTATAAAAATATAAAAAAGTTTTCTCTTTATTATTCACTGCCTGAACGTATCGCTACATGTCTAGTATAAATTGTTTTTTAACCTTAACATTTTTTTTTCAAATTATCTTCAATAACTATGAATGAGAGTTCAATTGTGACACTCAGCATAATGATCAGTGGTATAACCTTACACGTTCCTTGTTTCACCATCGTTCTTGAAACATTGAGTAGTTTTTGCAATCTCTTAACATTCACATCAATAGAGTTGCGTAAAAATGCATATGGCTTTTACTTCTTATGCTCATCAATATTCGACTTGATGTATATAATGTTTGGTGATTTAACAAATCTCATGAGCGATCACTATTCCTTTTTATTACCGAGTAAATCTGCTATTTATTGCAAAGGGTGAACATCTCTGGCGATTGTAATGCCAGTATTGGCTATGTTTATTTTATGGTGCTTTCATCAATTAATCGATATTTACTAACATCAAACTCGAGAAGATGGAATAAATTCAGCAATATTTCGATCGATCACGACATTGCACTTTTCAGTATTATTTTCTGGATGCTATTTTTTTGTCCATCACTCATTTATATTGATTTGCAATTAGTAGATCCCAATAAGAATATTTACGCATGTATACCTAAACCTCACATTTATACAATATTTGTTACTATATGCCGCCTTTTTTTCATACAATTTTAGCGTATACGATTATGTTCTTTCAAATTGGTGTAGGGATAATATTGGCTTTATTTCGATCTCTCTACTTAGCATATAGTTTACTCTCGGCAAATATGCCAAAAAGTGCTTACAGGATGACTGTTGAATAATTTTTGAATCGATTTTCTCTTACTATATATTATTTCAATTTCGCAAAATCCTTTCCTGTCAATATTTTGACATCTTTCGTGGACGTTTGATTCATACATAGAAACATTTGAAAGAAAGTAAATCTTTTAAATTAGAAGTCATATAGCATGCATTACCTGTAAAATTAGTTGCATTTAGAGGATGTGAATGATGCAGCATTAAAGCATGTCGTCTTCGCAACCTTTCATGCAAAGGAACTAGGAAACCACATTCAATGCTAACACTCACTTGAGCTTATTAGATTCATAAAGAGACCTTGCTAAGAGTAAAATTAATCGCAGAAGGTACATACTGATGAGTTGCTAGAGTGAATGCATGGATATTTCGTTGAATTTTCGAGTTATTTTGATGTATTTTCTGGAAATTCATTTATTGTCATTTGGATCTGCAATGTTATCTTAGTAGATATTATTGATGATGCTTATTTTTTTTTTAATTTCTAATTAAGGTAATCAAGAACTACCAACACAAACTATCCGATAACGTCAAAATGAGCCTGAACTGTCTGCTATCACTCATTAATATTACTCGGAATAATCGTGCTATCCCGAATGAGGATCAATATTCATCATGTGACTTAATGTAAATATGCTTTTGAGTCTATATATCACCTGTCTCAATATTGCATCTTGTGAATTTTTATCGTAGATGTTTTTCTCTTTAATAAGGATCGGAAAAAACAAGTAATTCTAGATTAAGGTTTGAACTACTTGTCAGTTTATATTGAAGAAAGGCTTTTTCAAATAAAAGCAATAATCATATTCAATAAATAGTCGTCATACAACTGGATGAAATATTTTCGAAACATTACATTGTTTACTAGTTGAATAATTAAAAATATAATGTAAGCGAAGTACGGATTTTTTTATTACGAATGCCGATCCGCGAGTACGAGTATAAGTACCAAGCCTTCAGTATCAGTAATACCTCAAGTAATGCACACAAACAAATACAATGCCCCTCACTTCTATTTATTATCCGCAGCTTGGAAACTTTTTTGAAAAGAAGCATCTTTCATTATTGATTAGTTGAGAGAAAACAGGACTCCCGAAACCATTTTCATTCTGTAGTAAAAATGACGAAATGCTTAGCAACGAAGTTTACTTTACTTGTATAAAATAGAATTTTCAAGCAATATTTTTTAAGTTACACAAATATTATCTCTTTTGCTATTGTTATTTCTTCAGGCATATTTAGAAGAGCTACCAACAAATAGAAGTTTGAAGTCTAAACAAACGATTATGCAATTGTGACCGAAATGGAGCTTGTACAGGTCTTACAATAGATTCTACTTCACAAGCTACGAATTTAATAGTGAACATCTGTAAAGCATGCTATAATAAATAGATTTCTGCTTAGATAAAGATTACCTGTTGTAGTTTAGATTCGAATAAGTGTCAAAAACAATTTACTGGTGACATTTTAACAGCTTGATTCAGCAAATATTGAAATGAACACAATAGAAAACATTTATGAAATGCAGAGTTAGCGTGGGAAAGAGACATTTCGCACTAACTTTTCATTACGATTTCCCGACACATAAAAACATACATGCTCTTTGGAATGACAAAAATTTAAAATAAGCAGGATGTTCGGAATGAAATGTGGACAACGTTCATTCCGATTTCCCTGTATTTTTTTAATTACGATATCCTGACCAACATGTGTTACGTACTCCTGGTAAATGTTTTTAAAGGCAAAAGTCAATTCCGAGCAGCTCAACGGATTACCGGGTGCTCGGGACACTGGTACGAAATGTCTTCGTCCCGTTAGCGTATGCCTCAGATAGGTACACAGCGATAGTAGGTTGAACCATTCGACGGAATTCCTTCTGGGTCGACATACGAGTAAGTGTCACTCTCAGCTCGAAATTCGTGACGACTATGATAATTAGAACGAAGGAATGCTTCATTATCACCCGATTCTGGCACTTGTTTGTAGGAATTGTAGCGTAGGATGGCATAATTTCGACCACGTACAAGAGTAAACACGGCGATAGTACCTTGCATTATAACTGGACTAGCACCCGTTGATAAATTTGGCTCATGTGACATGCTGACCTTAAGACGAACAGGTACTGTAGTCTTTTGTTCATCTTTAATCCCTAAAATGGCATAGCCGTAATTGATTTGTTGTGGAAGACAGCCACCAGTGTCGGTCGTACTCTTGCATGTTCTTCTAGTCTTAACCATATCATTTGTGCCGAGTTGTCGTTCGAGAAGTTTCAAATCGAATAAATTGTAGAATAGAAGTGCATCTTGTGGATCATATTTGTCATCGGATTCACTATATTGAATCCCAATTGCAGGCATAATATGATCGTAATCATCATCTATTTCTTCTGTATCGGCAATATAAACGGCAATAATACATGGATGCCGTTGTACAAGATGTTTTTTGAGCCACATGCAGTGTCGCTGAAATTGAGGTTGCGCTTCCTCTTTAAAATTCCATTTCTCAAACTTGAAAAGAAGAGTTTCAAGAGTATCCGCATCGTTTCCATCATCCGTTATTAATAGTTCTCCTTCATTAATCGAACGTGTTAACTGTTGTGAGATCCAACAACCATAGTACAAACCTAAACAAATACGTATATGCGAAGAAAATATGCAGATCATGATTCATGAAATAATAACATACCAATAGATTGAAGTGCAGTTTCACCGCAAAATCCATGTCCATTTTCCCATTGTGTTCTTGGCTCAATGTCGAGAATCACACGCTTTTTTTCTTTTTCTCCACTCATGATGCTTGATTATGACGTTTAAAAAAATGAGTGTGGTTCTTAACAATAATTGTTTCTTTCCTAACAGCCGCCACAACCCATTTCGTCGACGGTTTCTGCGTATTTTATCCAATTGAGTTTTTTCTATACACGTTGGTTGTGTTTCTACCGCTCCGCCTTCTTCATGACATTACATGAGCGACAGCATAGAAAGAAACAGAGATGAATAATGCTACTAACGAGCAATACAATACGTGCTATGTTCGAACATAAACCAAATACTTTCGAAATGACTCATCACTCGATTGTATAAAATAACTGAAACAAACAGAAAGACTCATCTGATCTATTCATGAATAGGGGTGGACCGTTGATTTTAATTTGAGTTAATTAAGAGAGTTAATTAAGTGGTTTTACTTAACACTTCATATTAAATTAACGTAAAGTGCCACCCCTATTCATGAATGAAACTAATACGCAAACATGATGCTATGTATAGCTAATTCGAGCGAATACGTAAGCGAAGTAATATGAAAGAGATGTAGAAAAAAAATAGTGTGCTATGCTGATACACAGTAGTGTCGCCCGACAAGGATTTTAATCATATGACGTTAGGGTGTAGATACTGTTTGCCGTACGAGTGTTGATGAATACATATAAAAGATCAACAGTCATATAAACAGCTACGCTTACATCCAGACACTCAACATGAATTTTCCTAGCACCAGTTTCTGGTTTGATTCTTGTTCGCTTATGTTTTTTATATATGTTCAGCATCTTCTACTGTACAGTAATTCTTCTCCGCATGGAAACAAAATTCTTCACAAAATAGATTTGAATATTTGTCAGTCAGATTCCAAATAACTGCTCTGGATATATAGTCAAACTTATAATCTAACAGCAATTTCGAAATTATAACGAAGAATATTCTATTCTCTCAAAACTCTACGAACCGGCTTGACTGGAAAAAGTGGTCTGCCAAAACCTCTAGTTGATACGGTAATATTTCTATGCGTTTTTATTAGATAAATAGGTTTTCATTATATTTATCTGGAAAACGTATCAAATATTTATTAGTCTAAGGTTTTTCTGTAGATCACAATTCTAATATTATTCTAAAAAGTTATTTTCTATGACTAAGAACTATTTTTTATATTAATTATGGTAAAATTTTACTTAAAATTTTGGTTTATAGAGAAAAAGAAGTCATTTATAAAATAAAATTCATACATGTATATGAAGTTTTCGTGGTTCAACAAATCAAATAAACTTTTCCATCACCTTCGGTCATTGGCATCGGCGGGCCAGCGTCTGCTATGGAGTGTATGGCGTATGTACATATGCAGATAGATTGTCATCTTTAATAAAAAGTCAAATTCGAAAACTAAGCAAAGATAGACGGCGTGGCTAGCATCAGTGGCTTCAGCGCGTTCATAAATAATAGGGAAAGTGATTTCGAGCAAAATCTAAGTTTTGTTAGAGTTAAAATATGTATGATTTATACACAATTAAATGCTCATTGTTTTGGGAAAACTTTCTCATGTCTTTCTAGTGCGTAACGTGACACTTCGTAGATCGAAATTTCGAGAAGGTTTTTGTTTTATTTAAGATAAACAAATTTCGGTATATCATTTTATACGTCGTTTTGGTGCACCGATTAAGAATTCAATACTTTTTTGTTTGCAGTCATTTATATGTTGAAGTTTTTAAACAAGATTATTTTTTATTTAAGGTTAAATCTAGGACAGCGGCTTTTTCAAACATAATTATTATTCAATAAGATGCTTAAAATTTTATTAAAATTATTTATTCTTTTATTTAATTTCAATGTTTCGACTACTTCAATGCTTATCATAATCAAGAACACATGTAGCAAACCAAACATGATAAAATAGTAATTTAATTTTTACACCAAAGAAAATGCGATAAAAGTTTTTAATAGAGATAAGTTAAAACGCGAAAATTCCTATCTATTGAAATGATTACGAGAGTTAACAAGTATCTTAGAAAAAGTAACCAAGCTATGGTTAGACTAGTCGATAAGACGAGGAGAATAGTCGGCAGATGAAACTCTCGATGGCTCAGTGAGTATTTTGTTCATTAGTTAGACTAAAAAGTATCTGAAAAACCACGAGAAATTGATTACATAAGTTTTTGCGCTATTAATCCAACAAAAATACAAATGATATAAACAACACATGTTTGATATAAAAATAAATATAGTTATTATTTTGCAACAATATAATGTCTTTACAACGGATACCTTGATTTTACTACAGTTCAGCCGAAATAAGATTCGTTTTTAAACAAAATCTGCTATATTTAAAGTGTACGAAAAGTTCATTTTCAAACAATTCAAGTTCATAATACTCATGGAATAAATAAATGTGTCAACACTATAGGTGATCGTTGTTTGAATTTCGCGATAAGGTGTCTTTTTCGTTAACATTTGTTTCTGCCAAACAAGATCAGAGTATCTTATTGGTTGAAAACTAACATCCAATCATAGATCAAATAAAAGAAAGAACGGAAGAAGTAAAAGTCCATAAATAATAAATAACGAAAAACGGATCATTGAATTAATGATTATCGTTCTATTTATCATATTTTAAAATAGTTTGTTAAAATTATTTAACTTTAATATACCAGAGGAGAAATGGTCGATTCATCACAAATAGATGCATTTGATGATTGGGTTTTTGATCTTAATGAAACAGTTAATTATGATGACAATCATCCGTCACCAGCTATATCAACAAATGAATCTTCTTTACCGATAATCCAAACATCCTCGTTAGTAAATAAAGAAGAAGAAAATAACATAAAGAAACGTAAAAATGAACAAAAAACTGATTTAAATGAAAACAAAAAAACAAAACAGGCACCATCATATATGAGAAGAAACATTCGACAGTTATATAAAAGTGATCAATTGCAAGTTGATACACTATCAGCACTGAAAGCTGAACAAGATCGTCTTAAAAGATTGGAAGAAATTAATAAACAAAATCAAATATACAGTCCAATGTATAATAATGTGCCACCAAATTATTATAATCCATTGAAAAAATTATTAAACGAACAGGAATGTATTATTTTGGATGGCGATGAAAATGAACAAAGAAGTTTATCAGCGCTAACTACAAATTCAGGTAGAAAACATCGTGATATTGTTTTAGAAAACGATAATTATCTATGTTAAATTAGAATTAGATCTAAGCGTTTCCCAAACAAATCAGAACTTAAGATAGTTTTTTCTCTACTTGAGAGTTTTGTGATAACTAGCCAGTAAAATAAATTGTTTCATTTATGTATGTTTACGTTATTTTTAATTATGAAATATCTTGTATACTATACTGATCAAAAAATTGGAAAATCACTGAATTGTCCTAGTTGAACTAATGAGGTCATAGTAACTTTTTTATACTGAATAATATACTGAAAACCTTTCAGAGTTCAACTATTCTAATGAAACCTCTCGGAAATTTTTAATTAATTTTATAAAAACTTCAAAACTAATATCTAGAAGTTTTCTATAGATTCTTATATTGATACAAGTAAAACAAGAGTCAATAATCGTGATGATGACGATGATGACGACGACGACGACGACGACGACGACGACTACGACAATGATGATAGTAACGATTCTGATGTCCAATCTATTGATGGTGATACTGAATTTGTGAATGATAAATTAGCTAAAAGGTTGCAACGTTTACATGTCGATGATCGTGTCAATGTACCAAATGATGATGGTAAGCAACTACTATTACATTTAATATACTACTCATTTATTATTTAGGCAATGTATTAATTAATATAAACCATCCGAGTGATGATCCTGATTTGTATATACCAAAACATCTTTGTTCTATTCTTAAACCTCATCAAATTGGTGGCGTACGTTTCATGTATGATAATATCGTTGAATCTCTTCAACATTTTCAAGCAACACCCGGTCTTGGTTGTATTCTTGCACATTCGATGGGTTGCGGGAAAACTGTACAAGTATATAAAAAGAAGCTCTTTAACCTTCATTCTAACCACTTAAAAATTGCGTTTTTGTTTTTGTTTTTAGGTAATTACATTTATTGATATTTTATTACGCTACACAAAAGCGAAATCAGTACTTATTGTTGTACCAATCAATACAATACAGAATTGGGTTAGCGAATTTAACCGCTGGTGTCCATTGGATGATCCCAGTATTGAATATAAACGTCCGTATCAATTGTATATATTAAATGATGCAGCGAAAAAATTTGCTCAACGTGCTAACATTGTTCAAAGTTGGTCACGAACTGGTGGAACACTTCTTATTGGTTACGAAATGTTTCGTTTATTGGTAACTAAGAAAAGTTTGAAAACAGGAACATCTGTAAAAAGTAATAATTATAATATTAAAGCAACGAAGATATGTAGTCCATCGACGTCGTTTATTGGCGATCTTGAAGATGATGATAAAAATATGGAAATAATTGAAGGTAAAAGAAACACGACAAATACATGCAACGAAATCATTTATTTTTGATACAGATATGAGAAATACATTGATTAATCCTGATCTTATAATATGTGATGAAGGTCATCGAATAAAAAATCATCAAGCTAGTGTTGCAATGGCATTAAAATCAATAAAAACAAAGTAGGAGAATGTCTCTAAATAGATTGTTGAAACTTATTGTATTTTAGGCGACGTATTGTTCTTACCGGTTATCCACTACAAAATAATCTCATTGGTAAATATGATAGCAAGGCAGTTCGTAAAAAATATTAAAAAACGAACTTTTCAATCATTAAAAACATCCAAGAAAAGATCCTCTCAAAAAATAAAAATGATTGTTTTCTATTTTATTTAGAATATTGGTGTATGGTGGATTTTGTTCGTCCAAATTATCTTGGTAGTAAACAAGAATTTTGTAACATGTTTGAACGTCCTATTCTCAATGGTCAATGTATTGACTCAACGACCGAAGATGACAAATTGATGCGTGCTCGTTCTCATGTTTTACATAGTTTACTTGAAGGGTTTATTCAAAGGTAATTGCTTAATCGTATGAATCTTTTATAAACGTTTAAAAAAATGACCATTGAAATCATAGACGAGGACATAGTGTACTTCAAACTACCTTACCACCGAAAACTGAATATGTTATATTGCTGAAGTTATCAAGTGTTCAACAAAGCTTATATGTGAAATTTCTTGAAGCTGTCGGTGCTCTAGCTAATCCGACCGAACGAACAATTAATCCGTTAAGAGCATTTGCTACTTGTTGCAAAGTATATGATAAAAATAGTTTTTAATTAAGAAGACACGGACTTTTTTTTAAAATAGATTTGGAATCATCCTGATGTTTTATATAAATTTGTTCGAGATCGTCAAGATGGATCTGATCTTGATCTAGATTTAGAAATCGATCAAAATTCTAATTCAATGAATAGACCATTATCAACAAAAATAAGATCAAATAATCGTTTAACTTTGGATAATCGTGCATCACCAGTTCCATTGCTACCAACAACAACAATGAATAATTCTTATGAAGCTTCAACAACTATGTATCCAACGGACAGAAGAGAATTTGACTACGACTTTGTAAGCTTTTTTTATTTTGTTTTTATTCTATTAATTCATTCAATTGATTTCTTCAATATAAGGCTAATTCAATTTTAAATTCTTACAATTGTGGTCAATTATCAAGTGGCATTAAATTTGAAGTAGCCTTAACAATTATTGATTTATCTATTAAAGTTGGCGATAAAGTTCTTCTATTTAGGTAAAAGCATTTTTCATTTTACTCATGTTTATACTTGAAGTTTATTTTATTCTTTCAGTCAAAGTTTATTATCACTTGATAAATTAGAAGATTTTCTTAGTCACCGTAAAATACCTAATACAGAACAAAAATGGCAGAAAAATGTTAACTATTATCGTAAGTCAAATGTTCAAATAGATCTTGATGTCGGCATCCTACAGTTAAAGTAGTTCAATGATATATTGATTTTTATTTAGGACTTGATGGTGCCACCAATTCTCTTGAACGTGAAAAATTAATAAATGCATTCAATGGTTTAAATTCTAATGTAAAATTATTTTTACTATCGACTAGGTAATTTGCAGTGACATTTTCATTTATAAATTCTTCTTTCTTTTTTGCTTTGATTAGAGCCGGTTGTCTAGGAATAAACTTAATAAGTGCAAATCGAGTCATTGTCATGGACGTATCATGGAATCCGTGTCTCGATGCTCAAGCTGTTTGTCGTGTGTATCGTTATGGGCAGCGAAAACATTGTTATATATATCGATTAATAGCCGATTTTACACTGGAAAAACGGATTTATGATAGGCAAATAGCAAAACAAGGAATGTCTGATCGTGTTGTTGATGAATTACAACCGCAAACTCAATTTACTAAAAATCATGTTCAAAATTTAATTCATTTTGCGGTATGAAAAAAGTGAATTTTGTTGTAATATTTTTTAACATTTACAAAAAAAAATGCTATAGACTGAAAAAGAAACAGCTGCACCAGATTTGATAACAAAAATCGATGAAATATCAGACGATCCTATTCTATCGTCAATATGTAAACAATATACTCAATCAATAACAAAACTTCCGTTTACACACGAATCTCTTCTATTGGATCATAAAGAAAGTCAATTGACATCAGCTGAAAAACGTCGTGCACAAAAAGACTATCAATATGAAAAACAACGAAGTGTCTATTCGAATAGATCAAGATATAGTACACCACGAGCGTAAAGAAGAAAACGAAAATAATGTGATTCCTTATTTTATTTTATTTTTTAGTTCATCATTTGTTAACAATAATCAGCGGTATTTCAATGACTATAAACCACATTCATCTCCTTCGCCGTTTCCAACGGTCGAATCTCGTTTTCCACTGTATAATAATTTACAGACAACAGATAGAAAACTAGAAGAATTAAAACAAAAAGGAGTTTCAATTCAACTGGTTGTACTTCAAAATCGTAAGTATGAAACAATAGTTATTAACTTAGATTTACTCAGGATACTAAAATAAAACAAAGAAACGATTTTGGTTTTCAATATAATTATTTAGCATTAGAAGTTCAAATGAGTGGACTCGAACGTTCTGTAATTCCAGCTGGTATTCGAATTCATCTTATTAAATCACCTAGCGGAGCCTATATAAGAACGCCAGATGGAAGGTTTTTTTCCATACGTCAATCAATATCAACAGCAATCACTAACCCCAAACCATTACAAATAGCCACTCAATCATTACTAACTCCACCGCCACCGCCACCATCATCATATGATTTTCTGAACCAGTTAATATCGAGTAAGATCTTTCTAAAAATAAAAAAAGACTCTTTCTTAATTAAAATATTTTTAGATACTCCACTTCTGCCACCTTCTGACATATCTTCTATGCCAGTAGGAAACGATTTAAATGATGAAATTGATGATTTACTGGATGATAAAACGTTCACGTTACCTTCATCTTCATCGACCAGTGAAAATTTAAATCCTTGGAATATTAATTATTTTCAACAGAATAATTTTGATTTAAATCTTTTCCCAAGTCAATCGAATAGTTCAGTATCATCAAATAATAATAACAGTACAAATGATTTTACTTCGAATCTTTTAACGTTTATATGAATAACTTAAATTCTTTTTTATTCGTTTCTTTTTTGTATATAGTTCAGCACGAAATTTACTTTTTTGTAAAATGTCGTTCGCGAAGAATTGAACTGGTTTTTTTTTGTTTGTTTATCGCTTTCATTCATACAGATTTAAGCATGTCATGTTGTTGCGTTTCTTCTGTGCAATGTCTTTTTTACCAAAACATTTTTCGTTTGCTAAAGTTGTTCGATGAGAAAAAAAAGGAAATATATCAAAACACAACAGTAGTTTTCAATTTTTTGTGAAGAAAAATATATATTTATTAGAGAAACGTGCCAAATTGTGATTATTAATCATGTTTTTACCGTGCTTATAACAGACTTGTAAAAATAAGAATATATTATCTACCATTATTTTTCATTTCAAAACTAAAGTGTTGATTTTTCTTTGTTCATTTTCTTTCTGAAAGTTTACGAGTTTAAGTATGTCGATTAATTTATATGTTCAAATATAAAATAAATTGAAAATATTTGTTTTTAAATCTAGATTTTGTCATAGATCAAGTTCGGAATTTTAACGTTATATTTCTGTAGCCTAAAAATAGGCCAAAGTAAACGATAGTAATTTGAATAAAAACAAGAATCGTTATCTTTCTGCATATCTTTTCCTTCGCAGTATGTACTTTCTGACTTGACAAAATAAAAGTAAACTGCGTTTTGTTTCTCATTCAACTTTAAGTATGTAAAGAATTTTGTTTCTCTTTCATTACATTTTCAAACGGTTGATTTTTCTAAATTAAAAATTCATAGTAGAAGAATCATTGTTGGAAACAATCAACAAACAATGATATCAAATCGAAAAACATGCAGAACAAAAAGATAAATAAATATTTCTTATTTTTTTATCTTTATTCAAAAAAAAAAGAAGTAAAAATATCATAATTTTCTTTCGCCTACAATGAAAAATAACGTATGATTCATAGAAATAAATTATTTATAAATCATGAATTGCAGTACTATTTATTTGTCTATATTTAGAAGATTTTTTGAGTGAAATTCACTATCAGAGAAAAACTCGACTCAATTATAATATGATTATTGATATCATACGCATTTGTTTTTCGTATCAGCATCTTAGCATTATCTTAAAGTTTTAGATGGCTATACCAATAGCAAATAAAGTTATATCCTACTTTTTTATATTCGACTTTTACCATATGAAAAAGTCAACAGACGAAAATGATCTTCTTCAAGAATCAATTATTTATTTCTATTCAGCAAAAGAAGATCTATTAAGACAAGTATTGACATGAGAAACTGTGTGAAGCTAGAAAAATCGAATGCTACAAAATTTTTGCTCATGAAATTTTTATAAATAAAACTCTAATGTGTCGTGTTTTTCTCGTCCAGAAGCTTCTCGATTGTGCAGAAATTATTGGTTTAATACAATATTTCAATTATGATCTATTCTCTTCTGTACCAAAAGAATTTACTTTCAAAAAATCACTTGTGATATGTCAACATTATGGAAGACATAGTGTGGTGATTACGATTGCTGAATTTAATTTTTCATTGTCGTTTTTCTTTTTCATTTAGTTTTTAGTTCTATCGAAAGATCGATTCACTTCAGATGAGGGAAATATTCATCTTACTCATATTCTTCAATTATTTCATACACTCTACGGAACACTCAATCATATACAATCCGTATGAAAATAGATAAATGAAATTAAAATTATACACAGATATTATTTTATTTATAGACTCATCCCGATATTAATCAAATTCATATGTATCTTAAACAAACCTTAAAACCCATCACAGAATATGTATTTTACGGAAATCGTTCAATACAAACGCTGTTTGCAACTGTTGATTATGCGCCATTACAAAAAGTAATGCAACAAACGCGACATCATGTTTCTGTTCATTGGTTTTCGTTTTCGTTTTATAGAATAATACACGATGTTTATTAAATATGAAACATCTTTTACAGCACGTACAATCCAAATATGCCATTAAAGATGGATTATTTGCTTATGAAAATAGGTTAGTAGAAATAAATAATCTTCTATAGTATACATATTATTCAATTCATAGAATATTATATTCAACATTGGATAGCGATAAAACATTTTATTTACAAGTGATACTCAATTTGGAACAAAATCTACCTGTAAGTTATATTTTCATACAATTAAAGTGGATTAGTTATGATCGCTAACAACAAAATGAAGAAAATACAGTAAAGAATCATCGTTGAGAGCGAGTATATTTCATAGATGGTTTTTCCAACTTTAATCCGTATAATTCTATTAATCATTGTCAAGCTAAAAAAGATAGTTAAACTTGAAATTTTCTATCAATATCAACAAATATCGACTTGTACGTTTATGAATCGATTTCTACTAAAATATTTTCTAGGTAGATACAATATACGTTTCATTAGGAGCAAAAATTAAATTAAAAAATGGTGTATCACTCATTCGAATACATCTCCATCGACCATCGAGTTTACAACCAATTTCAAATGCTAAAAATATAAAAACTGAACAAGATTCTAACCTGCAAGTATCATCAAAACCAATCGATATCATCATGCCTTTATTCTTCAATGAAAATGATACCTCTTCAATAAATTTTCATTCAAATAGTATGGATTATTCGGAATCTTTCAACATTGAAAATCGATATGATACGATTATTCCAGATGATTCCACTGGTTTATCACAACAAATAACTATTTATGATACTGATCGATTAGACCATATCTCATCTGTAAAGAACAATGAAATAAATCTTGATGTATCATTCACTCATGAAAATATATCTGAGTCTGTGAAACAAGTTACTATCACTTTCTTTTATTGCGTATTTTATTTTTAAAATATTTTCGTTGATTTAGCTACCAAATGATAAATCCAGCATAGCATTCTCATCAAAGTTGAATGATGAATCAATCACTGATGATAAAAAAAGAAAATTTCTATTAGAACGATCTTCATCAGTAACAACAACAACTATGGGACTTGGAAAATCTCAAAATTCAGATCGAGATTTATCACTTTCGAATGATTCAATTGATAAAGTTACATTTATACCCATAGAAAAAGATGATTGTGAAACTGATTGTAGTACAGAAGACATTATCTGTTTACCTCCTAAATCATCGTCATTTTCAAAGTTTCCTCGAACGCGTCAAAGAACTCTTACGAATCATTTGAATTGTACTCATATTGAAAATAGTGATAGTGATCAACATGAACGATATGTTAAATGGGGAGATGTAGCAGAAAAAAACGATGAGGCTGAACGCGATGAATTAATACTTTACGTTCAACGAAATTCACGCATGACATTCGCTGGAATAATCGAACATCAGTCATTATCAGAGGAATATCTTCAAAAATTGGTGAGCAAAATAAATAAATGAGATTCCGACGTAGAAGTTTGTTTTCGGAAATAAAACATTTGAAATTCTAGTTAGAGCGTGTCTTAGTTTTATGAGATTTTTTGTTGAATAGAAAGCAAATAACACTGATTTTTCCCAATGCGATTTCAGAAAAAAAAAACGAATTCGAAAATATCTAGTAGTTAGAAAAGAATTTTCTTACTCTTCGATAGTGGTATTTAATGGTGACTGAAATGGCAGATATGGATAGAGACATTCAAATTATTCCAGCTGCTGGCGTAATAAACGTAAAAAAAAATTGAAAATATTGACAAAATAAACTATGATGAAGTTCATTTTTATAGAAAAATAATACTGATGTTAAATTTCATTTCAATGACGTTACCCGTCAAGCTCAATGTAAGTCATTTTCTTTTTATTGATCTGTTTTGAAAGCATCCACTTTCAGTTGAACGAATATTGGATTCAAATCGTCATTATTATAAAATTCCTTCTGCTGATCATTCATGCATGGGATTTAATGCACATACAAAATTAAATCAAAATTCAGAACGAAAAATGATTGCGCTCTCGTAAGATGATATATTTGTCCTTTTTGTCGGTCATAATCACAAAATCTTTTTTTTTCTTTTTTTATATTATTATATATTATAGAAAAGGTAATAATCTAATATCAGTCAATCGAAACCTACCTGATCGTATGACTTACTTCTGTCGACGATTACAAGAGCCTCAATGACAAATTGCTTTTTCTTCCATTCGTATATAAAGAAAACTTGAGACATGTTAATATTTAACAAAGATCAAAATAAAATGTATTTTCATTATTTTTAGTTACTGACAGTAAAGGTTTATTTTTAGATGAACTCCGTTTTTCTAGTATATGGTTTATTTCCAAATATGTTTCCTTACAAATCCAATGAAATTCAAAATGAATAACACCGGATATCGTTCATGATTATGAAATACATGTAAATGAACATTTCGCACAAAAAACTAGGTGATTATTTGAAAAAAAAATACAATTAATGATCATAGTTTATCACCAATTCGTTATGACATATGTGTTAGAGACACGAATAGGTAAATTATAATTCTTGTATGCTATTCATCAACGCTATTCTCATCGACTGTCGAATAATTGATGAAAAATATCAATGTTATAACTGTTGTTTTTATACATATAAACCTGTTCGGATGTCGTTTTTATTTTTTAGTTTAATATTTGTCTATTTCAATTAATATTGAGCAAACAAAAAAGCATAGAACAATATCTTTGACATCTTCGTTACAGCCACAGCCCATTGCCAGAAACAAGAAAAATAAAAAATAACTGTATACATAGACTAGAGGAGAAAAAGCAAATAAATAATTCTATCTAGGAAACATGACAGCGAGAGATATTATAATAGCAGTCAAATATATGAAAAAGAAGGTTCGATCTAGAACAAGTGCGACTTGTTTCCAATCATTAACTGTTTTAGCTTTTGCTTCTTTATCTTCCATACGTTTTTTTGTTGTTCGTAAAAAATTTCTTATTTCTTTCAAATCAGTTTCAACAGTCATAAATGCAAGTGATGCTGTTATTTGTTGTTGAATTTGTTCCGATAAAGGATCTTCTATTGATTGCTCACGTCCATGTTCAATAGTTAACTCTATATTCTCATTATTGGAATCATCATTTGTCGTATGCAAATGTTTATCTCCAAACGATTTAAAACGTCCCTTGAGTAATTCAAATTGTTCAAACTTATCACTATCACATACTGCTTTCTTTGGTGGCATTAAACTATGAGATCCATGAGGTTCACGTGTAGTTCTATGTGGTACCATACAAAAAAGTGTTGCAAGCCATTCAAGAAAAACCTTTATCAAGCGAAAAATAATTCCTTTTAAAACTAAACTAATCTAAATAGTATACTTTTCTTAGTACGGCTGGCATTGGTCCACTACCACGAAAATAAATATGAACTACAATCGTACATAGAAACGTTGATGTAGCAATCATTCCCATATTCAAACAATAATATGCACCTATGGGAATAAAACGACATTAGTTTCCATTAAAGTGAAAGGAAATAATTTTATCCGAAGAAAAATATTTCCTTTCCGGAATATGATCTTTTACCTATGCGTGGAATGTGTTCCGCATTGGATGGCATATTTTTATAGAGAAGAAGTAGCAGCACAAAAAATGATGTAAATATATTCATTCCTATTTAAAAAGGCAATCGTGATTGTAATATAAGAAGCAGATGAAAAAAGAAAAGAAAAAGCTATTAGATTTACCGAGTACTAATTTTGATGGACTTTCTGGCTAATAGAAAATAAAAGAATAAAATCATGAATTTATTCAATTATTGAGCTTACAGGTAACCAAAAGAGAATACATGTTAAACAGGATAAAAGTACACAAGGCAATATTAATATATAATTATAAAAACCACCACGTCGTTCAAGACTAATAAAAAATTTTAAATCAACATAAACTTCAGGACAACAATCTAAATCATAATAACAGTCGAAATAAACAAAGAGATAATGGATATATGATATATGTAAACTTGATTCTTACCATATTTTTCCGTAAAACGAGATGCCCTGTTTCCAACAATAGACCATTCATTTGATTTAACATAGGCATTAAGATCAAACTTTTTTATACCACGGTAAAATTTTAAATCTACTTTTGATTGATCATATGTCCATGTACCAAATTTCATAGAACAATTTTGACGATCATACGGAAAACGACTAGAATTATATAAATAGAAGAAAACACAACTTTCCTTTACCTGCACGAACAAATTCAATTACCGAATATCAATTTGACATGTCGATTTAAAAATTGACATCGGTTTCCAAAACACTGTTCCATTATGATAAACAATGGCTAATACATCGCGTTTTTCTTCAAGTCGTGTATCAGCACTAGACGATAAAATAAGAACAATGTCTTCGACTAATTAATTTAGTGAACTAGATGCATGGAACTATGCTAGATTAACTATTCTAATCATCCATATATATGCATAGAAACGGACATAGTTAAGATAAATCTGTTTCATAAGAGTAGAATGAATTGTAAATGTTTAATTAATCGAGCTTGTTTCTTGCAAAGATTTTTAAATATTTTCTATCCTGTCAATACACAACTTACTAATTATACAATGTCACATCAGGTTGCCAAATGCGTTTTATTGGTAAACGTATATCCTTAAGATTATCTTTGAAACAAAAAACGTCGTCATGTATTTTTTTCTTCAAAATTCATCAGTCAAGTTCATCTACCGTAATGTGCTGGATCCCTAGAATAGAAAAAAAAACATCAGCTAAAAAGAAAAATATTTCTATTTATTCTATTTACCATTTTAATGCTTCATCTTCCCACTCCTGAAAAAAAAAGCAAACAACGCTGATAATGATGATGATCAAAAGATAAAAAATGATATTACATACATAAATTTGCCATTGGTTTGTTATTAATACTTGATTTTTTTCATCCTAAAAGATCTTCGTTTAGTTTATCAGCGTCCTCATTATTTTCTTCTATTTTTACGTACAAGGTCACTTATATGAATAAGTTGTAAACCAAATCGTACTTCAACGCCTTCACTCGTATTTCTCACAGGTCGACCCCATCGAACTTGATAACTATCAAGTAGGTCACAAATAAGCCTCTGTTCAGCGTTCCATGTGCGAATTCGATATCGATTACATTTTTGTTCGAAACTCCAATCGACTATAATAAATCGATTAGATTAAAAATTAATATGAATGTAATTGAAATTCAGTTATCGCAATGTAAGTAATATAGACATCTGTTCTTTTTCAATTTTAATATTTAATCTCTTACTATGATAAAGATTACAACGTGGAAAATGATTTTTTTTACCTGTGACAAGAATTATTAAAATGATCGATGGAGAGAGCATGGTTTAATTACAAATGGCGGAAGCGTGGCACATGATGAGTTATTATTAATATGAACTAATTCAAAAATTTATTTCCTATCGTTAGTTCTCTTTTAGTCTGTGTGTGTATTCGTTTGTGTACTTCTATGTTGATAGTAGTGCATCGTATGTTGCTATTTTTTTTTCTATACTTTTCTTGTGCGACAAGAAGCGAGGGAGAGCAAGAGTAAGAGTCAGAGAAGAAGAAGGAGGAAAAGTGTTGTTCGGCAATTGGGAAAATGCTGTTACAGTGTGACATACTCCCTCTCGCGAGATCGAACAAGAGAAGAGAGTCATATCATATATTTTTGCTATACATTTCTGCAAGTGTTGCGTTTCGATTAGAAATTATAAGAGAGTGTTCTGATTTGTTACATTAGGAATACCTAAGTATGATAGAAAAGATATGGATACTAAGGAATTAGAGTGTGCGAAGCACATTGATAGGGAAAACCTTATTGCAAAAAGTGTATTTATATATCATTGTGTTTGTACGATGGAAGAAATTACATAGCAACCGATTGATAATTTGATTACTGAAACCAATAGCTATATCTATACTTAGAAGGCACATAGAAAAGGAAAGAAAACAAGACACTCATCATCTTTATTAGTGAATCTTTTCTTTGTTATTTTTTCCTATTAAACACAAAGAACGTCTCTTTCAATTAACCCTTGTGTATGTGTTTGTCCATATATAGATAGCATTGCAGATTTTTTGATTGACTGCCAGGCACTGAGGGACTACCAGGAGGGAAAAGACAAGAGAAAACGTTTGGTCTCACAAAGAAAGAAATCTGATTTTGAGATTTCTTTCATCGTCATTTCATCCTTACATCAAACATACTGAAAAAAGAATCCAATGGCAAGGTATCATCTTCCAGATTGCATTATTTGATTAGATAGAAAACTATATATAAATATTTTTAACATCAATTATTTCTATGCCTATGTATAAAATCGTATTAGTAATGACAACGTAATGGTTTCCGAAAGCAAAACGTTTCAGTTTCTTTTCTTACTTATTGCATCAAGAAATGAGTCAGAATAAACTAAAAGACACCATAGAACAAATTATTCTAACTCGAAGTTTGTAATCGAATCGTATGCGTGTATTGACGTAGCTATAATAGCATACATCATGCAATTTAAGATTAAAAGCACGCACTATAATCAATGTAAATGAAAGAATGAACATACTATATATATATATATATATATACATGCTTTTTGTGCCTTTTGATTATGATTAACACTACTTGTTTCCGTTTTTGTTACTTTTCATTTTCTGCATGCCATTTTGTTCTGATATAGCCGAATTTTGGGGAGTCCTTGACTACTGTATCATGTTTCTTTTAATTATCATTTCTTAGATTCGACTTAGTTTTCTTGTGGTTATTCACAGATTCATTGCTTACTACATACAATAGACTAGGAATTTGCTTTCTTTTCTCTCCATCTTCCGAGAATATTCATTAATAAATCGATATGAAAATATTGACACTTGCATGTTTCTCTTTATATACATTTCTTTCATTTGTTTAACCTTACTATTAGTTTTTCATTGAATGAGAAATTCAAGGTGTTGTTTCTAGAAGAAGAAAAAAAAACTATACTGATGCTTGAAATCAATTCTAATCTAAAACTGCTTAATATAGACCATTTCATTACGATCGTGAACTAAGTATGGAAAAACGTATGTAACTCATTAGTCTAAAATCGTTTGCTACACGATTGTATCATTTATCCTGATAGACAAAGTCAACTTTATCAGTTTGCTGAGTAAATACATTGCCCAAGACCATCTATTTAACCGATAAATGACTTCGATGAAAGCACTTATCATTCATTACTAGTTTTCAGCACTTGTAGATGATCATCAACAACCATATTTTTTATTTACCAATAGAAACAATAAGCATATTCATTTAAATAAAAAATAACATCCACACCAAAAGTATAACGGATAAAAAAAAATAACAAATAAGTAAAGGTTCAAAAACACACGCAAACACACATCAGCAAAGAATATTAAAGGTATATTACGTTGATGAAGACGCACCGAGTCTCTTTAAATGTTCCATAAATGTTTGTAAATTGACATCATCAGTCAGAATCGGCGCAGCAATACCCTAAATAAGTGAAGCGTCTTTACTGTATTCTTAACAATAATAATCTATGAATATCTTACTTGTCCCCATGTACAATTTGTATGTGTTTGAGATGGATTTACTTTATACAAAAGAAATCGTGCCTAAAATAGATTTTAAATGAAACAGTTATGTTTTTTTTATAAATATAGAGCATTAATATATATATATATCTACTTGTGATCCACCAGCTTCAGTAACAATATAACGCGGCATAGGAAAACGATTTTGCAGAATTTCTGTTGCATCATCTACAGGTGCTTGTAAAAGTTGTTTGAAATTCTCATATTCAGGTAAATCTTGATAGCCAGCTTTAATCCATTGTGCTATATTTTCACCATGATGAATTAATATATGATAAAATGTATCCATTAAAAGTATACGATCAGGCAATATACTACTACTATCAAGAAGTACAGGCTAAACAAAAACAAAACAAAAAGTTTCTTTTCTCGAACACTAAAGTTTCTGAAGCCATTTACTTCTGGTGGGCCATTGAATGAATATGCATAAAGAATAGGTTGAATCATAACTAGACATTGAGTAAGATCTTCAACAATTAAATAATGTCTATTTTAAAAAAAAATTGTATTATCAAATCTATTATTCTACGTATGATTTAGTTATACCGATAAAATGCTGTTTCATCAGGACTGTTATTAAATACTTGAAGAAATTGTGAACGACGTAAATGATACATAAATTGTGGATAGAGCGTAAATGTATCGGCTAATTGAAATGAGCCTGGATTGTCTTTTTCATAAATTGCAAATTTTTGACACTGAAATCAAACAAAAAAAAACAAATTTACAAAAAAACAACAAACGATAAATTATATTCACATACGAGTCGAATTAATGTTTTATCTAACCAACGAAGTACATCAACGCCTTCTTCCGTATCGGCTCTATGAACAGCGATACGAGCCATGGTGACACTAGCGCATTCTTGATCAAATGCAGCTGTCATTGCTGGTATATTTGATGCGGCATCAATGAAACTAAAATAAAAATTTTCAAAAATAATAAAATTACTGTTTGCAAATAGAATTATGCATTATACTTGTTAATCCAGCGTTAGAGAAAATTTCAAATTAATATAAATAACATCTATCAATTCTCAAGACACGATTCAAGCAAACAGCTATTTTATGTGACATGTTGTCAGAATTGCTTCTTTTTTTTGACGTTACTTTTCCTGATGGACCAAATATGCAAATCTGAACTATCCAATCAATGACCTGTTTTGATAGCGATAAGAAAAAGTAAGTAAATTAGTTTTGATCTCACTAGACTTTAATCGATGGATGTACCGGATTTTATTACTCTTTTCTGCTACAATGATCATAAGATGCATTCAGTAGTACTGAAGTATCAGAAGGATATATTCACATCTCTCAATTGGATAACAGCATAAACAGAGAAAAAATTTACTCTCTCCCTCTCTCTTTACTCGTAATAAAATCGATTTACTTTTTTTATACATCAAGATTAAAACATAAATTCAAATACAAAGCTTTACAAAAATCAATAGTAGAAAATTGTTTGTTTATATCGTGTTTCAGAAGAGAATCGATGGCATTTACATTAATAGATCAATATAGAATTTTATAGAAGAAAAAAAACAATAGTAAAGTTTAAAAATCTTCAATGAAATATAGAGAGCTCTAGTTTTTATAAACTATTCTTGTATCGTGAGTGAAATATGACTATGAAATTTTTTTCTAAAAACCAGCATTCGAATATAAGATAGCTACAGCTATGATCAATAAACTAAGCACAGTAATACCTAGCGATTTATAAAGAAGATTCAGAGACAATCATTTTAGAAGCACATTTTCACATAAAGCATTGAAAAACAAGCTAGTCGTGAGCAATTTTATATCGGCGCCTTAAGATTTTTCTATTTTTATACTTACAATTGTAGATAGTATGGCTAAAAATTCTATAAAAAGAAACAGTTAGTGTTCTTCTGACAAACAGTAAAGCTAATCATTTGAATCTGATTTCATATTTTGATAAAGAATAATTGAATGTTTACACATGAACAATTAAAACAAATATCTATGGATTTTCACGGATTATGTTTTTTTTTTGATTTTTAACAAACTTATTTACTAAATATTTTCATACCTTCTTGACAAAGTTGTCACGCGAACTTTTCGAAATCCAGATAAGTGTTGATATTGCGTTATAAATTGTATGTAACCTGTGCGACCAGTTGATGGCGTCTGGGGAGATTCTTGTTGCTTAATGAAATAATCAATTTTTTATTTTCATTACAGAAAACAAAAATGAACCAAATTTTACTTGATTTACTACTTCGAAAAATAGCGACAAAGTCGAAGTTGGATATATTCCACAGATTTTCCATGCATTTGTTCCACCAATACCTAATTCAATTTCCGAAACATTTGCTGCACGTTGTGATAATGAAACACATGAACCAATAGCACCGCATACTTTAAGTTCATGACTTGTCTAAAAGAAAACATTATTTCCTATATGCATCAATACAGTGGCGTTCTTTAGATTTTACCTTAACTTCTATAGCTCCTCCAAAATTCATTCGATATTCATTTTTCTGATCTTTTGCAAATACTTTTTGAAATGTTTGTTTAAATAGCGATGTATTGAATGCATCACTCATTACCATATGACCACTAAAAATAGTACATAAGAAATTCCATCAAACAGAGCGATTTTAAAATTACCCTGTATAATTTGAACAATATTTCATTTCATGCAAACCAGTTTGATCTAATGCTGATGAATACAAATCAATGACATGTCCATTAATAGCTGCACGATTTGCTAAACCTTCATAAAACTAAAATTTAATTAAAAAAAACATCATTCATAAAATTTTTATTATATTTTTTCATACCTTTATTGCTTTTTTCATATATTTTGCATTATCTTTTTCAATATCATGATGTGAACGAATAGGATGCTTGAATTCTTCATCGACTACAATGCCTGGTCCTTGTGTGCATGGACCAGCAATAAATAACATTAAACGAGCACCCGTATTTGGATAAAGAGTCTAAATAAGCTTGTGAATTAAAATGAAGAATTTTCAAACAAAGAAACTACTTCAAGTAAACCAATAGCAACTGAAAGTGCAGCTCCTGTCGATCGTAATGGACGTTTTCCTAACTGTACTGGCCATGAATCACGTTGAAGATCACCAAGAAGATCTGTTAATGACATGTCACATGCCGATACTGGTTGAATAAATCTAAAGTATGAAAAATAATTTTTTCTAGAGAATGAAGAGATCGATTTCAAGAATTTTAAGTTAGAAACCTTTGAAACGAATGATACTGTTATAGGAATAAAAATTTTAATCTTGAATAGTCTATCGAAAGAAATAAAGTAAATCGTTCAAAACTTGATATATATGTGCCCTAAAAATTTAGACAACTACAGGTTCTACTTGAATGATAGTAATGAATAGAAATCAAAATCAATGATTATTTAACAGACAAAATCAGTAAATCGAAAAACAGTCAGCTCAACATGTTTCTTATCAAATATACGTATCTGATTTTTTGAAAGTTACATAAATGAATTTAGACGTAAAACAGTTGGCCCCTATGGTATTCAGTTTCTTACTTATTATATGTTGGATTCGGTTGCTGTTGTTTTGTCAAACCAAGCATTTCCTATATGATAAAACAAATTTTTTTCGTAATGTAAACGAGCTCGAGATTATCGCAGATTTATCTACCTGAACTTGTTTTGCCGTTAGGTATTTCGTTCCACGAAACATATAACTACGTGTCATACCTACACAATTAAGTTCATGCACATGTACCATTCGACCAAATGTTATTAAACCAACCAGAGCATCTGTTGGTAGTAAACTTAATGCCATTTGTAATGATTCCTACAAAATGATTTTAGTAATACGAATTTCAAATTAATTACTGTTTTACTTTTAATGCTATCATATCGTCTTCATCCATGCATGTATCAACTACAAATAAAAATACAGCTGGTTGCACCGGTGCACGCTAAAATTAAATACAAAAAAAAGGTAAAATCGCATAAAATTTGTATAATTTTATCGGTACCATCAATGTATATTCTATTGTTGTATAATGTGGTGAGAGCTCAGCTGGTTGTAATTGTTCACTAATTCCAGCATATTGCGTTGGAAGACTATTTCGTTGTAAACAAAAATTACATATCCAAATTTTTGATCGATAATCAACGCAACAAAATGGATTCAATATTGCTCGACATGTTGTTCGTGTACATAATACAGGATCATAATTTAGTGGTGGAAGATCTAAACGTTCTTTTAATGGTGTAAATAAGCAACCAAGTGGAACAACAAGTCGTGTTGCTTCGATACGAGTTGATGGCCAAACATTCCATGTAAAACGCACACCGTCACGCTCTTCATTTTGTAGAATAAATTCTCGATAAGTTGCCATTTCTCGAATGTAGAGTTTCTAGCTCATGAGAGTTCGATGATGACTGATAGGAAACGTGGCCTAGCAAAAACTAACGAATAGCATCATATTATTGTCGCTAATGGGATAAGTAGTGATTGGTTAGAGACGAATAAAGACAATTGTATTTTTCTACAGCATTTTTACATAATGAGTAGTGACAATCAAGTCGATGAAGATAATGACATTGTAACATCAAGTATTGAGAAAACTGATGAGCCAGCTGAAACAAAGTCTCATTCATCGGAATCTGATAATGACGATACTGACAGTAATGCTAGCAGTGAATATGAAGTTGTAAGTTTATAAAGGAAAATTAATTGTTAACGAAAAAAAAAAGAAAGATTTGGTTCATTAATTTTATTTTTATTTTTCAAGGAAAAAATTGTTTCGAAACGTCGACGTGGTCGTGGCGGATATGAATATTATATTAAATGGGTAGGCTATGACGAATCAGCAAATGAATGGATTCCTGAAGCAAGTTTAAATTGTCCAGAACGTCTGGAGGAGTTTCATCGCGAAGAAGCGCGTAAACAAAAACGACCGAAAAGAGAAAAAGAACGAAGTTTTTTTCAAAAACGTCGAAATTATAATAACAGCAATCGGTCAAAGAAAAAAAAACGTCGAGTAAAAGTTATTGTAGACGACGATGATAATGATGATGACGATGAAGAACAACAACAACAACAACAACAACAACAACAAACAACTCAATCAGTTGAATCTTCAAATAGTACGTCGAAAACTTCTGATCAAAATCAACAAATTAAATCTCTTACTTACGGAGTTGAAAAAGGTTATGAAGTTCAAGCTATTCTTGGTATTAATCGTACGAAAGGCGATCAATTACATTATCTTGTTCATTATAAATCACCAACTATATTTGATGATAATATGGAATTAATTCCATCTACTATTGCAAAGCAATATTGTGAAGATGAATTAATTCAGTTTTATGAAACAAGAATCGCATGGAATGATCGTCAAACAGATTGATCACAGAGAAAAACAAATTAACACAATCTTATTTTTACTCTCATGTATTCATACAATAACATTTTGTCGTATCGTTTTTGTGTTTCATATCGTTCTACTGTGATATACTGTATATATGTGTTATTGTTAACTAGAAAAAGAGCCGATAGAGAAAGATTTACTTTTTTTTTTCATTCTGAACAAAGAAAAGCTTGTTACAGTTTGGTATCTATTACTTCGCATGTTCTTCATTGTGAAAATGTTTAAATTTTTATGCCAAATCATCTTTTCTCTTCCATAGGAAAATAAGCTTTTTTAAGAATCAAATAAGTTTCTATATCAAATGAAACAAATGGCTGATTTTATTATTCTAAATAATTCTTACAATAGATGATTCGAAAAAAGTTTCATTCATATATTGGTTGATCATTAAGAAAATATTTTTTTACGAATATTTAAAAGATTAAGAAAAATATGAATTAATGGAATCTGTTAATTCAACAAAACAAAGAAGCATTTCTGTCTTGACATTTCATTATAAAAATATGACGAATAAAAATAAAAATATATTGCAATCATAATAGTTATACTTCGGTAGCATTGCTGAACCTATTAATATCTTCTAAATCAATAGAATCTATTTCGCGATCACTATCATTCCGACGATTATCTTTTGATTTTCTTCGTGAGATACGACTTATTTTAAACTTTCCTTTGCTTTCCTTCTTTCGTGATGATGATTGTTTTATAAATTCTTTACTATCAGTAACTCGTTTGGGTTGGTCCAAATGACGTAACCAAATAATGATATACAATAGTATTGTCCATAATCCTTCAAGTCCATTACAGATAATGAATACCCACGATAAAACATTTCCAACTTCGGATTGAACAAATGTTATAATTGGACCAATCAACCATCCTACACCTTGAGTAATACAGGATGATAATAACACAAGAATGAATTGTTTCATTCGTTCATATGATTGATGTCGTGTTGTAGCATATCGGACATGATGAACAATACGTCGAATGACAAGAATAATTGTAATAAAATTCAATAAAAGAAATATGCCAATAGGTATTATCACAAAATAATAAAAGACATCTCGAGTAAACCAACAAAGTTTATAGGGATATAATTGTGTAATATTATAAGATGGATTCGAATTGAATCCTATTGCAAACGAAGTACAGATTATTGAAATGAAAAATGAGACAATAATGAATACGAATAGTTGTCGACGCGGTGGCTCAGGAAAAAGTCGAACAAAACGAAGATAATTGAAGTAACCAATGCTTGTTTTAGTGCAAAACATGAATATTAAAAAGAAATAAACGAAAAACATCAAAATACTCGAATTTAGGAAACATTTTGTTTCGTTTTCAGATGGTGTTTGAGTATAAACTGTCATACCAAGTGCAATGAAAAATATAAAGAGAATAGTTGTACTTGCAGATGAAATCAATGGAAGTAAATCATGAGCTTTCATTGTTAAAAGAGGATTATGAAGACGAACAATAGTACTATGAGTAATAACTATAATAAAGCAGATAATGGAAATCGATTGAAATATGAGTGATGCAATATCTTGAGAGCTGAGATCCTTTGATAGGGGTCCGTTTGGTAGCCAAATAAGTGCAAATGTTGTCAGATGATCACACGTACATTCGTGTCGAGAAAGAGTTGTGTTGTATATAGGTTTACTGCAACCAGTGTTTTCCCATTTAGACGTAGTTGTATTAAAAAATGAACAAAGATACTTTCCATTTTCACGTAATTCTTGAGTTTGTAAATCTTGCAAATATAAAGAAACCTTGATAGAATAATTGATAGTTTGGCGTTCTACATTAAATACGATCACTTGTGAAATGACAGATTTATTATTTGAAGTATCCAAATTTTGATAATGTACATTCTCACCAGGTATAAATACTTTAATAGATATATTATCATCGAGAGATTCGTCATCAAGAATAACTCCAGTTGTTATATTCGATTCGATTATGAGTGATTTAGTACTTTCCTTAATAACTGTATTATTTATTCCCATAATAACTGCATTATTTCTTTCCACAGTGATTGAACCTCCTAAAATCGTATCATTTTCGAGTTTTCTTGATAGTGCAAAAAACAATCCTATGCTTGAATTTAATAGTGGTACATTATTCGATGCATTAACAATCCTATCAACTTCAGTAGGCGTTAAATCTTTAGTTTCATTGGTATTCAAAGTCAAATTAGCAGCTGCACCAAAATATACAAGCAGAGCTTCAGCTTTTCCCGATGAAGTAGCGTTATTATCGCGCAATATGTTGACTGCACCCTCCTGTTTACATAAATATTTGGAGAAAAACTATTGGAAGAAACATGAAAGATGTATCATAACATACTCGTGCTTGTGATTTTTCAATACATGTACCATTAATCCAGGGTACTAAAGTGATGTTGAGACAAGTTTCGGGAAACAAATGATTAAAGTCAGCAGTCGTAGTCGTAGTCGTAGTTACAGTTTGAGTGCTTGTTGAATAGGTGCTATTGTCAGGATTAAAAGTGGTAGGCGTGCCGTCAATTGTTGTTGATTGAATGGTACTAGTAACATAATCAGCGCTAGCAGAGGTGCCACTGATTGTCGATATGTCATTACTTGTTGTAAAAGTTGATAACGAATATTCCATCGTTGATGACACCGTTGCTACTTCGCTTGTCATAATAATTGCTAAAGTAGAGAAGAGTAATGTAGAATATATTGAGTAAAACATAGTACTCTTTCATCTTACTTATTTCCATGGATGTCATTGTTATGTCTGTTGTTGTCTCACCTAAAATAAGTCTTAATAATATTGAAAATAAAAAACTTAAATTTTACTTGTATCACCACTTGCGAATATCCTAGGTTCCATGATTTGCATGAATAAATTTGCGTTTTTTATATCAATCCATGCATCTGGACTATTGTCATTAAAAATTTCACAGTTGAGTACGGCAATATTATATGAAATTATCAATAGATACAAAATGTAAAGTACTTGACTAATGGTAACAAGCATTATGTTAATCTCCTTCGATTAGTAACTGAAAAAAAGAATAAATCAACAGATACACGAAGTGTGGATTGAAATTGGAGCCTACTGTAACATATACTGCGACATGAAGTGAACACATCTGCATTTATTTTGTGTTTGAGAAAGCGTGGGAGAAAGAAAAAGTAAGAAGTTTTATGATATCGGAATCAAACAGATTCATTTAACGAGGCTAACTTCTTTCTACAATACTGATATTACGGAATATTTTAAAAAAGATGAAAACATACAACATATTAAACAATATTTTGATTCAAGATGAAACTAAATTTTTTTACACTATGAAATAGCGGTGAAAGTAGAAAGATATGACATGAGCATATTAGTATAATAAAAGTAAATATTTAATTTATGTCTAGAATTTTTCACACGAAAAATCATAAAGTGTACTGATTAAAGTTGTATCAAAATTCAAGGTTGTGGATTGATAACCCGACAACCAAATTTTTCGAATTACGAAAGTAAATTGTTGGCGAATAATATTGACCTAGTCTCAAAACACAGTTCGATTTTATCCAACGTTATTATAGGCCACATCAAATTAAAAGTTTCGCTGCTGATAATTCTACCTTAACGAAAGGAAATGACATATTTGATTAAGAACGGTGAAAGATAATAGGAAATGGTAGAATATATTTCGGCTCAGTTTTCAACTGTTTTGATTAACAAATGTGTATATATTTTTTCATACTATAAAATTTTAATTGTGAAAATGAAGATCAACTTATTTACAATCAACGATAATACTTTTCTAATTTGAACATTCTAGAAAAGTTGCATACACCTTAACACCTGATTTTCGACTTACGTAAGTCAATCTTGGATCTCACGTTAAATACGTTCAATTTAATTCAAGCGGATCTTACATCTATCAGTTGCGATATGCCGAGTTTTATATTTTGCTTGAAAATTGTATGATGATCTTGAATTCGAGATTACGCATACAATAATAGTCTCCATTTACAAATATATAATGAAGAAAACAAGTAATTATATCAACATCTTTTCTACCGTCTATGGACACTATTTTCTTACGATTAGGGTTTTTCTATATATCATAGAAAATAGAATTTTTCCATGTTATGATTGATGCCCGTTGCATTATAATAGGTTAGTCGATTTAAATCGAATCTATTTAAATACGAAATTAGTGAAAAGTTCATACTAGATTGTTATATATACATATACATATCGTTTCAAGGTTATATTGCTTGATAAAGTTGTAATTTTAAAAACAAAATATACAATAATTACCAATACCGTCATGATATGATAAACATTATACATATTTGAATTTATAGATACACATACACAATACTGAAATATGAAATTAAACAAAACAATCAAATGAAATCTTTGTTTAACTCGGCGCGAGTCCTAGCCGAGGGAGTAATTAGCATGCAATTATATCTGGTATTTTTCTATCACTAAAAAGGAATATTATCGTTGAAATCAGATTATAGCATCAAGTTAGGATTCTTTAATTACAGACATAACTGTCGTCATCATAAGATCAATGATTAAGAAAAAATTGACAGAAAAGGCTAATTTATATAATTTATTTATTTTGTGCCCGGAAAATAAAAATGAGAATATACAAATTGTTTATTATATTATCCCTTAATTTTTGATTACTATTTATTTCACTATAAGAAAGTAACTGCATATATTGTATGTATATACAAGAAAATTCAATATTCCGTCAATCATTAGTGAACATTTTAAACTCATAACATAAATTGCAATAATAGCCGTATACATTACTACATTGTTTAGATAATTAGTTGATCGTTTCGGTACAGGAAACTAGAATCCAATGCTTTGTTTAAAACTCAACTTAAGTCTTTTACTTATTGAGCAGATAAAAATATTTGGTTGGTGAATAGCATGCATTATTTTGACGTCATTCAACACTTTTTTTACTGATTTATTGTAGTATTCAAAAAAAAATGACCATGAAGCACCGTTTACTCATAGAAATCATCGACAATCCAAAAATAATTGTTTTGAATGCGAATCGGAAACTAAAAAGCTGTATGAGTGCATTACTCGCGTCAGATAGAGAGTACATCTTGATAATACCTACATTATTGTCATTATTGAATAGAACTTCATATTTATATCCATAAGAAACAAAAATGACATACCTATTTTCTATAATGCAAGTACGATTTGATTTAACAATTGTAAAATTTTTTTCGATTATATTGCCTGTAAAAAAATACGTGCACCATTCAATATAGTTTATTAGTGATTCGAAGAGAAAAAATGACTAGAAAAAACTTTTCTTTTCTATAGAAGAATGGCATAGAAAATATCATATCCAATGGCTAAATGGTATTGTCGTCTCCGAATTGATCATTACGAAAACTTCCATCAATCGAACGGTGAATGTGTGCAGTTTTATTAATAGAATCAAAGCCATGTACTGATTCTTGCCATATATTACGTTCTACTATTCCTGAGTTTTCTCTTTCAGCATTATCTTTTCTTCTAGCATTTTTACTAGATGATTTTTCACCTTTGCTAACACCAATACTCGATGTTTTAGTAAGTTCAACAATAGCTGTAACACGTTTCTGTTCTTCCATTCCTTGTAATTGAATTATTATATATAGAATTATAGACCAAACACCTTCCAATCCATTAAATATAATGAAAAACCATTCTAAAACGTCTCCACCGGTTGGACTCACAAATGAAATAAATGGCCCAAACAACCATCCAATACCTTGTGTCACACACGATGATAATAAGATAAGTACACACTGTTTCATTCGTTCATACGACTGATGTCGCGTCGTAGCATTTCGAGCATGAGCAATAATATGTTTACTGACAAAAATAATCGTAAAAATATTTAGTAGAAGAAATAAACAAACAGGTATTGTCATGAAATAGTAAATAACATCATGAGTAAACCAACAAAGTTGATATGGATATAATTGAGTAATGCTGAATGATGCGTTTGCATTAAAGCCAGCAGCAAACGAAACCCAAGTGATTGAGACAAGAAATGAAATAATAAGTAAACTATAGAGTAGACGCAGTTTTGGTTCATGAAAAAGATGTACAAATCGAAGATAATTGAAGTAACCAATACTTGTTTTAGTACAGAACATAAATATTAAAAGGAAATAAACGAAAAACATCAAGACACTCGAATTTAGAAAACACTTTGTTTCGTTTTCAGATGGTGTTTGAGTATAAACTGTCATGCCCAGGGCGATATAGAATATAAAGAGAATAGTTGTACTTGCAGCAGAAATCAATGGAAGTAGGTTAATGGCTTGAAATTTCAATGATGGATTCATAGCTCGAACGGCAATAGAATGAATAATAACAATTAAGAAGCACACAATAGACACAGATTGAAACACAAGTGATGCAATATCAGCTGCTCTCATAGTACGTCCATATGATCCAATTTGTGATTGTGGCAGCCAAATAAGAGCAAACGAAGTTAGATGATTACAACTACATTCATATCGGCTGAATGCAGGATTGAATAGTGGATTGGTACAACCAGTTTCGTTCCAACGCGAGTTACTGATGTCATAGAATGAACATAGATATGTGGCACTTACATTAGGCTGATACTCTGGTGATATTTTAAAATATAAAGAAATATTCATTGGAACAGATGCGGAACTGATTGGTTGAACTGAACCAATGACAACCGAAGAGGCAAGTGACTTATTTGTTTTCTTGTCAACATTTTCGTACATAGTTGGTTTATCAATAATGAACATTTGCAGAGATTTCACATTCAGCAAAGATTGTTCAGCAATAACAGCAGCCACAGTGATGTTTGAATGTAATGAAGAATCTTTAGTAGAATTCGTCACCGAAGCACCACTGAAACCACGTTGAAATCTTGCACCCAATATAATATCATTTGAACTGTGATTCAGCGGTTGAGCAATGACAAAAGAAGTATCAGAACTAATTGTAATACTTGTATTATTGAGATTACGCAGCGACTCCTCTATTATATTGATAGATACAGTACTATTAGCGTCCCTTGACATATTTGCATTATTTATCGATGCTACATACAATGAAAGAGCATCTGCTAGATCGACAGAACTTGCATTGCCCCTGTGTAGTATTCCAGCTGAATATTCCTTGAAAGACAACGATTAGTGAAACAAAGAGAATAATGTTGAACTAACCTGCCCAGCGGCATAAGAAACACAAGTGCCATTGGGCAATGCTACTTGTGATGAATTACGGCAAACATCAGGAGTGTATGCCGTAGCAGTGGTTGACATTGATGATACTGCTGTTGATGTAGAAGTAGATGTGGTATTAGTTGAAGTCAACGTTGTTAAACTAGTTGAAATTGTAATCCGTGAAGTTGATGTTGATCTGGGACTAGTGGACATGGAGATTGTTGATGTGATACTAGGAGAAGCTGATGATGTTGATACGGTGCTGGTGGAAGTAAAAGTTGCTGGCGCTGTGGATGCGGTAGGCCTAGTGGATGGCGAAGGATTTGGTGTAGACGCTAATGTCAATCTGGGCGAGATCGAGATATTGGTTGCCAATGACGCTGTGGTACTGACTTCAGTCGTGTCCACTTCTGGTGTCGTAGTATCTATAGATGTAGATGTTGCTATGATTGTGGCGTTGGTTGCCAATGATATTGTTGTATGCTCGGTGGTATTTACCGTATTGGATGTTATTGCAGTTACTAGGATGGATGTTACAACTTCGAAAGTACTCTATCATTAGAACATATGTGGTTAATGGATAGCTTTTTTCAGGATAGGCTTTGGAATAGAGAGTATTTCAGGGTGATTACTCTGTATTAAATTTGAATTTCGAGCATTGAATTGACTCAGGTTGCTTCGAGAGGGGGGGGGATCGATCCCAGGATCCATCTGGATCCATGAGATCCGGAAATTCAGTATTCGCTTTCCCCCCTCGGTTTTCTCTCAGATATGAACTGTAAAGAACACCTCATACTCCACTTCTACTTGTCGCAGAATTTAAATAGTCATAGAAAGAACACCAAAATACTATCTAACATTTTCTTTATTGGTTTACTCTCGGTTGGTACTACGTAGACAATTCAAGTAAATGTCGTTTGCTTTTTCAAGTCTGGTTTGGATTTTTTTCATCAAACTATTGCTCTCGGACCAATGAAAATGAAAGTTGCATTGAAAGTGAACAGTTTATGCTATAATACATTATGAAGCAGTGCTAATCACTGATTAGTAATCAGTTTTCCATCGCAGAAGATGCTTTGAGCGACATCAATAATTGCTCTCAAACCAGTACGGAATCGATAAATTATGATTTCAAAACTAAATCTGCACACCTTTATCTGTTTATTTTACCGGTAGCATTAATAATTTCGAATATAGCTTTAGTTATTCTATAAATCTTACTTGTGGTATTCTGCGATTGACAAATGCCAAAAAAAATTAGAAAAATCGTATAAAACTTCCATTGTACAGTCTTCATATTCAATTAAGTGTTTAAGTTAAATTATTACTGTTTTATGTAACCGGCTGATCGCAATTGTTGTGTAGATAAATTTCAACTGACATGTAAAACAACTCATTTGACTAAATCCCGATAGATGTGATGAGAAAGCAGTGCAGTTGTAATAATGTACCCATGTAATACATATATTAATTTAATTTTCGAACAATCTAAAACTAGATCCACAATACCGTACATTAAATTTAATCATTCCATATTGACCATGATACAGTGCATGTTTTTTGTATTTGACAAAAGAAACAAATAAGGACTTTGCTTTTTAAATACTTTATTTCAGCAATATTGGGTGAACTTCACAAATGTTCCACTATTAATAAAATGTCAAAGCACAAGTTTATACTAATTTTTGAAATTTCAGGATCAGAGTTTTTATTTTATATTGGCCACAAAAGCTCATATAAATTTGAATGAATTTAACTATAACTGACGTAAAACTTAAATTTCGCTATCCCAAAACTGACTAGGAAGTCAGAAACAAGCTTTTCTTCTAAGTCGAATTGAATCGTATGTGCCACCGTCGATTTGTGCTTTTATTTCGTTGTTTATTTTTTCAATTAAAATTTCACTTTGTTGTGGCTAGCATTACTACAATACGGTTTTCCTCAAACATACATTTTACTATCAGACAGCAACGGAGAACTACTAAATAAACATTTTCTAGAAGTTTATCCCGACTTACGAGAAAAATAAATTTGAAATGGTATGACACATTTGATTGGTTTCTATCATACAACTGTTTTCTCGATTGATACTGTTGCTTTATGATAAGTATTTTGCCATAAAAAATGAACACAAGTAACCTATAAACTAGTAATCGTCTTTTAGCTAGAAATCTTCCGTATTCATCAATACAATTAAATGCGATATTATTCTATAAATATCATTGAGTTCTATTTAAAGCACTCATTATACTGATTAGAACATTGAAAGCGAATTTATGGCTAACACATAGATTCAAATACTCTCAACTCACTATTCATTGATAAATAGCGACCAGTATTGATGATTAGTCACGTTCAATGTTGCAGCTAAGGAGATATCCTATCGGATACTAATGATAACTTTTTTCCGCAACCTGTACAGTCAATATGAAGCTTAAATACTGATGTTTGCAATAAAAACTATTTATAAAAAAATTATAACATCTCTTCAAAATAAAAAGACTTCAGAAGCTGTATATCTACTGAGATACAGACACACTGACGAATATTTTACTAAAAAACTCATTTCTGACGCTAAATTTACGTACTTACAGCTATCCGAAATCTAATTTTAACTCTAATATAGTATTTAACTTCTTTGCAGTTCATTGCATTTAGGAAAAAGTGCATGTGGCTGTCTCAATGTCAATATCTTATATGTGACTTGTTAATGATAATTTTGAGTTTAACAAAAACAAAATCAGATATCACTGCCATCAATTAATGATCTAATAAAAACTCATACATTTTTAGCTTTATCATGGTCTAAAATAATCGCTTTCTATTGAATTAATAAGGAACCAAATAATAAGAAATATCCTTCGTTCAAAAAACTTGAAAAACATTACGTCACTTTGAATTTGCTTGAGCAGATGAAAACGCTACTATCGGCACAAAAATAGAAGAAAGTGAACAAATGTTTTTCTTGTATTACTTTGTTTTTCGAAAGTTAAATGGACGAGCAAAGAAAAAAAGAATTCATACATTTTTTTTTATAGAACATTTCAACAATCATTCAGATTCTGTTCCATGTCAAGAAAATAGAAAAACAATTGTGTAAGAAGCCGCTTGACTTTTTTTTCGAACGATTTCATCTACCGCTCATTTTATATGTACTACTACATACTTGTGGAACATTTATTTTGTTTTTTCTCTCTCTCTCTCTTTTTTTCATTCATAGAGTAAACATCTATCGAAATCCCAATGTCCACAATCAATTGATTTGCATTTCATACTGTTCTGTCACATTAAGCCATGTGTTTTGAGAATAGTTACGTATATACGAAAGAAATCGAAATAAATGAAGGCAAGATTGATTGTAAGTAGAAGCGTGATTTATAAATGAAAATAACTACTTGTATTTCTTAATTTCTTACTCTTCTGAAGTGCGAATATGATATAAAAGATAAAAATGTTGCCAGTGATACACTCAATTATTTGTAGCGAAATTCGAGCTTTACGATTTAAATAAAAAATATTCTTTAAAAGAAGCTATTTTTGAAATATGAGATTTGACAAATAACGCAATATAGTACAAAATAAAAACAGATTCTTTTTTTTCTCACTCTCCTTGCGTTCTCTAAAACAACATTGTGCTTCAATCAACGAAAAAAACTTAAACATTTTAACTATTTTTCAATTATTTTGTTACAAAAATAGTCTGGGATTCATTCGATTGGCTACATACGTAGTGGATGAGGCGAACTACATGATGATTCATGGAGAAAGACTGTATACGTATGTGTATAGATTTTTCATAGTTGTGAGCCACAAGATTGCCTAAAATAAAATAAAAAGAAACACACCAGTCTATGAAAAACCTTACATTCTATCAATTAATAAAAACTCTATCACCCTGTTCCCACTACCTTAGGAGCGTAATTTTGATGAAAATAGTTGAAAACAAGGGGAAAACAGTTAAATCTTCAATTTTCAATGTAGCAAAATGCTATCGAACTATGCACACATGAGTAGATACTATCCTAGAATGTATTCAGGACTGCTTGACAGCTCGAGAAGTATTTTCTTCTGTTATGCTATTTTTTAAATCTTTAAAATAACCTAAAAAGTCAATCGAGTCAAACAAAAATTCAGCTGCTCTCAAAATGAGATACAATACTTTATCAGTGCTTCTCTTTTACTATCACATGATAATCTTCGGTTTTTTTAGGATACATTTAGAAAATCCCACATTTTCAAGATATTTTCCTAGCGTTCTAACTTTTAACTATCATAAAATACAACGGAAATAGACTAGACTCTGAAAGACATTTTGCTCTCTGTGTACTTCAATTATTCTAACTGAAGTCACATTTTAAATAGGGAGATCGCTTGTCAAGAACAGCATCGTTTTTAAAAATGGATAGTGTAAAATTCTCGATTGATTGTTGTATTTGGCTCCTATTTAAGTTCAAAGTTGTTGATTCACAAACGCAATGCATGTCAAAACGTATATTATATTTGAAAAACATTAAAACTAATTATGAAAAACCTATATTGAGTAGACACGTCATGAATTTTGATTCCATGCCAAATTAATCTTCAATTTTCCATTTGTTAGAATAAAAACTTTGAAACAAACAATTCAAAATTCACCTTTCGGTGTCATGGAATTAAAATCAGATGAAATCCGTGAAAGTCATTCCATGTTGTTATATATCTTATCAAAGCACTTATCGGATTTCTATTTGTTGATGGAAATGAGTAATATCTAACATTCAAGAGGATTGCATCAATGAATAATTCAGATCTGCGTCATAGAAAATAATTTTTTTAGAGTCAATTCTGATGAAAATTATGACTTGGTCAATAGAAATCTGAAAATGAGTAAATATAAAAATAATGCACCAAGAACAGTTCGAGGAAACATACTATAATAGACAAAGAGGAGTTAGATCAGGTGTTGAGTGAAATATTTGTTTCTATTGTCAAAACGGAGAAATAAATAATGATTTGTCTATGAATAATGTCAACTGCAGAAATATGAATGAATACGTATATTTGAAATTCCAAAATGTTGCAGTAACAAAATTTTGAAAATGAACAAATGTTGGTAGTAAAAAATAAAACAATATTATTTGATGATTTCTATGTGACAGAATAATAAATAAAATGGCTGAATACCTTTACAAGTAAAAACTATGCTGGATGCAATACCATTGAAAATGATTAGACTAGTCGGGTAATCTGAAAAAAACCTTCGTTCAAGAATAATATGAAGTTATTTTAAGTCTTTCATTTCATCATTTGTAGATGAATCATGCTCAAATTACAACTTCATGCTACTTTTAGCATTTAAGGTTGATCTATAAAATCCTATTGCTATTGAATGACAGGCAATCATTTGGTACACTTGCAAATATGACTAGATTTTTAGTTATATAAAGTACGACTGTAAGCATTGCTTGTTTTACTCTTGCTATAGAAACGCAGCTTGATCAATAAACTCAGTAAATAAACCAACGAATACATCGTCCATTATCATTATGATAGAGAAATATGCGAAGAATAATATTCGTACAGTTTTGTTTTTCAGCATTACTGTCATCGAGTGACACGTATTTTGTATTACTTTGTTGCACACAATAGAAGAAGAAAAAAATAATGGTTATGTATTGTTTAACGATGTGATCGAAGCAAAAAAATAGTGAGCCATATATATTATCTCTGTTTGAATTTGAATTTTATTCCGTTCATACTCAAGCATCAAGAGATATTGAATGTTTGTTTTGAAGAATGAAACTTTATCCATCAACCGAAGAAAAAGAATACATTAACTTTGTAAAAGCAATAAAAGAGGCCTTCATAGAGAAGAAAATTTTGGAGTCAATTCTTTTTATTGTTCAGATATCATGATTGAAAGTATATAACGGCAACTTTTGCATTCATTTATATTGTATATCAAATATCAGTGAATTTTAGTAAAATATCTAATTTCTGTTGTATTCCAATAGTATTTCAGTTTACTGCATATGTACTACAATTTTACTTCTGAATATTGAAGTCAAGCGTGCGACAAAGAGCAAAATAAGAACGAATGTATAGTATGATGAATCACCATGAGCGAATAATACAGTCCTTATTATACTTCCAATCATACTATGCAAACAATACAAATGATTCGCTCCAAAAATTTCTTCTTACTGAAGGGCTCCTTTATTGTTTATACAAATTCTATGTAATTTTTTCTTCGATTCGCAGACGAGCTATTATTCTTCAAAATAAAATATATATTCAATATCTTTTGACTCTTGAATATGAATGAGATAAAAGTAGCTTTCGATCTTCAATACATTGATTCTTTACTTCGACGACAAACAGCCGAGTATCATACGCTATCGTTACAAAACTTTGTTACAGTTTCGAAGTTACTTTCTTTTAATATTCAGTTTGAATAAAGTACATAAGACTAGCTATAATTCTAACCAATAAAAACAATAAAAGAATATATTTTTACAATGAATACGAATAATTCATATTAAAATAAGAAACTTTTATTTTTATTTTAGATTATTGTTCATCATGAGAAATCGAAACTGATAAGCTTTGAAAAACGAAATCTATTCTTCACTGTGATGATGAAAATGATGATGACGATGGGAATGCTCTTCTCCATATTGGCCTTCAGTATTAAATATATTGCCAGGTCCATATTTTTCATCAGCAAGTTGATGTGCTTGCTGAACAGCACGACGCTTTGCTTCTTCTCGATCAAGAAAATCAAGTCCTTTGGTTTCAAAGAGTTTATCAACCTCAGCCGCTGCTAAGCCAGCGAGCATTTCTTTCATCATTGGATGTGATACTTGTGCACCAGTATTACGAACATGATCTTCGTAGGCTTTCATGGGTAAAACAATGAAAACAATTGTCATCAATTCAAGGGAAAAAATCGATTAGCTTCTAGTTTCACGCATACTACAGTGATGAATTCGTTAAGTTATCTATAAGATAATTATTTTTAATCAAAAATCGTAAACTGAGACAGTAGAGTTAAAAAAAGTTATTTTTCTTCAGTCAAAATTGAAGTCAGTAAGAATGTTACCGGCAAAACCTGCTGCACCGGATATAAGTTCATGTGTCCAAGACGAGTGATGGCTAGGCTGTTGTCCGTAGATAGCTTCATGAGCTTGTTTGCTGTCATTAATATTGAATAGATCCTTAAAAAACGCCATTTTATTATCGTTGTTTCCGTGTAATAGCTTGCACTAATAAAACAAATGAGAAATGGCTAGCTAGGTCTCCTTTAATAGCAAACAGACAGAAAAAGAAGGAAAGTAATGGTTTGGTTTTTATTGGTCAGTTAATATTTGAAGTGACGTCCTTTTCATTTATATTGATACAAAAACCCACTGATAATAAATGTGCTATGAAAAATATTAATCGTCCTTGGCTAAAGACAATAAGAAGAAAATAAAGCCCACGAATATTTTTATTTTTGTTTATGATGACGAGAACATTACGTTAATGAACTGTAACACTATTACCACCAGCTCCATATTAGATAGGCAAATGGTATTAATATTGAATACCTTAGTTAAGTTAAATTATATTTTCACTCCACTATATATTTTCATTAGAGCATTATGAAATAAATATTCATTCTAAAATATACGATGAAAAACAATTGCACCGTTGAATTATAAAACTGATACATAGCAATTTTAAAATCTACTACCGTATGTTCTGATTTAAATAAACGTATGAATTTATTTAATGTATGCATTCAAGTAGAAAACAATTGAATCATAGATATTATAATGAAACAACATATAATAAAACATAATTTCTTTCCATCGTGTCATATACTCAGTCTCTATTAGACATACGCATTCAATAGTCGTTGTTGATATAACAAAAATTCAAAATTTATTGATACAAAATAGTGAACTGGAAATTCTCATTTTGAAACGTGTCTAATAGATGTCGAGAAATGAAATAGAGAATTTTATATCAACCTTTATCGAACACAAACCAAAACACTATATTTATGGTATACGGAAAAAATAGCATGTCATTATATTTATTTTCATTCTGTTAGCTATGATTCATTTGTTTATTACTTAATTGCAAACATTGAATAAGATTACTGTACAATTATTCTTCATAGCTACCAGGATTTGTTTTAAAATCATCAAATATTCCAGAAAGTTAAGAAAATAAATATAAGATAAAATTAAACCGTTAGCTAGAGATGATTATTTAATTGCGAAGACAGAATAATTTGATATCGTTGTTGAGATGGGATGGATGATATGAAAATCATCGAACGGCAGAAATCAAATGGTAAATGCAGAAAATGGTATGTGCCCGTGAGATTCTAGAAATGATGGAAAATAATAAAGTAAATATTTGTAGTATTGCTAGTAAATTACAATATGTTTGATGAAAATTATAGTTTGCTGGATTAAAAGTATTTAAATCCGAAAGACTGTTATAAGCATGTACAATTTTATTGCAGAATTGTTTTAAATTATTTATTACCTTTTCTTTTTAAATTCATGACTGTATCTAAGAAGTCCTTTGAATGAAGATAGTTACAAAAGAATTCATTATCATTTACGATTTCATACTCATAAAGTGTTTAAGAATCTGTATCGTATGGATATTGATTACCCTATATTTATAAATATAAGCATGCTTTTTCTCAAAAATGATCACAATCTGTATAACTATTCTCGTTTATACTCGGTCAATATTCCAAGGAGTCTCCATCGTGATCTAGTTCCAGTAGTAAAATATCGCACAACCAATTAACATTAGTTCATTTGCGGAGCGATGTCTACAATCTGTCTCCATTCTATTCATGATAGGAATACATATGCTTTTATTATAGATAACGACATGCTTTTCTATTTTATGAAAATAACTTGTATTCTTCAATGTTTGATTAAGAATACTTACACCTAGGCCAACAAAATATATATTATAGAGGAAACGCGAGTCTTTGGAAAACAAATCGTAAATATCAAAAGCAATTTATAGATTAGGTGTAAATCGAAATATCAGGTAAAAACAATTTTTATTCTTTTTTTTTGTAACTAAACAAGAAGCTACCTATTGAATATTGCAAGTATGCTTATCTTCTTGATTATCATGGCAACTATAGAAGCAACAAAACATATTTTCTTTTAGTAGCAATATTTTCTTGAAAACAAAATCACAAATTGTTATTTTTCTGGCAAATCCTTTTCATTGATTTTTTTTAGAGATGAATTCTTCATATGATTATGCATTGTTCACTATTAAACAGGATAATCAATCTATTGTTTCTATACAGTAAATCGCAAAAATATGGTTTAGCTCGGTATCTAATAACGTGTTGCAAAATGTCAACTAACCAACATAATTCATTTATAAATAACATAGATCATTTTGGTACAATTAAACACAATTTTTTTCCTGTTTTACTATGCTATGCAAGCACAGGCACACAAACGTTGTCTTCACACATATGAGAGCAGCATAAAAAGTCTTTGAAGAAGGAGCTAGAAGCCAACTACTATAAGAGTAGATTATTTACCTTTACACTAATAAGTAATATCTGTTGTATTATCATGATGCAATAGGAATTCGCTTTTTTTTTATCACTTCATCGTGAACAATAATGTATTTTTTTCTCTTGATATCCATATAGCTAATGAATGACAGATACTCTCTATCACAAAACCATAACATCAATATCAGAAATCGTAACAAAATTATCCATTATAGTAATTGTATTATCGAACAACAATGGTGAGTGAAATGTTAGTGATACAATCACTTGAAGAAAAATAATATTACTACATCAAATTTTCATTTCCACACTAGAATGAGACTAACGAAGTTATTTACAACGATGAACTACCATTTTTATTCTCCTGCCAATCAATAGATATTCTTTCACCGAGATCGTCGAACATACGTACTGATTCTCTACGTACATTTCGTTTTCCTATTCCAGTGTTTTGTCGCTCAGTATTACTTCTTCGTAAATTTTTTTCATAAGATTTTCCGCCTTCGCTTGTTTTACTACTCGTTGTTTTAGTAAGTTCGGCAACAGCTGTAACACGTTTCTGTTCTTCCATTCCTTGTAATTGAATTATTATATATAGACTTATAGACCAAACACCTTCCAATCCATTAAATATAATGAAAAACCATTCTAAAACGTCTCCACCGGTTGGACTCACAAATGAAATAAATGGCCCAAACAACCATCCAATACCTTGTGTCACACACGATGATAATAAGATAAGTACACACTGTTTCATTCGTTCATACGACTGATGTCGCGTCGTAGCATTTCGAGCATGAGCAATAATATGTTTACTGACAAAAATAATCGTAA
>CAJNYU010001355.1:0-51098 GCA_905331475.1 Rotaria socialis
GATAGTCCATTGCTCCTCGACCTTCACGTGTTAATTCTTGTTTAGTTTTCATAACAAGGTCGGGTAGTCGGTTGGATCTTACTGTACCCACCGCATAAATACCCAGTCGTTTTAATTCGACCTGCAGTCGAATAGTTGTGAAGTAATTGTCAAAATAGATTTTATGATTCATTAAACGTGGTACGGTTTCACATAAGCCAAGCACAATATCGGTGCAAAAGCCGTATTGTGGACTCTCACCTTTACCAGTGTATAGTATGAAATCATAACATATACCAGTTTTTCCACCGGCAAGTACAAACATTTTATAGCCCCAACGATTAGGCTTATTAGGCATGTGCTGTTTCATGATGCTCTTACCTTTGAATGGTATTATTTGTTCGTCGACGCTTAATTTTTCTTCTTTAGTTAATTTTCGAAAGTTTTCTCGTATAATATTCATTAGCAAACGAACTTTATATGCACGATCAAAATTTGGATCGGTATTTTTTGGTTGAGTTGAATTGTCAACAGCATGTAAGTTTTTTTTAATTTCTAAAAAACGATTTCGGCTCATTGCTGATGCTATACAGTCAACACGAGTCGAACCTGTCCAGAAGAAACGTTGTTCCGGAAATGAATAAACGCCGGTCATCATTAGCACGCCGATGAATCGATTCATTTCCATTTCAGTAACACGAACTGGTTTATTTGGATCTTTCTGTACTGAATACAAGTTTGATTGATCCATTAGGAGTCTTATAGACTCGTGTCCAAACATAGAATAGAAATAGTCGATCGGTTGTAATTCTACATGTGTTGGTGGTGCTGGCAATGTACCAGCAAAAGCTGCTACTGGAGCCGCAAATTGCTTTTGCTGCCAATGAATTTTCTTTTTCTTTTTCCTTTTTGATTTTGAATCATCATTTTCGTGTTGTTCTATATCATCAGTTTCGTCGCTTTCGTCATCAGACGAAGAACTTTCGCTCATTGCCAATTCTCTTTCAAACACTTCTGCCACTTCACTCATTTCATCTTCTGATTCAGAAGAATCAGTTTCTTGTTCGCTTAAACCATTTAGTAAAATAGTTTGCCTTTTAAAAACTGCTCTTTTAGACATTGCTAAACAGTAGCTGATCACGAGTGGCAGTAGCTCCTTTTTCTGTGAGTACTGAATTTGCAAATTTATTATTATTTTTTACAACGTCGTTAAATGAACACTAGCTTTAACTGCAATAAAGTTTATATACGATCAACGATGATCAGACATAGACTTTTCTTTATATATATTGATGTCATGGAAACAAAGACAACAGTGCAGAATGACAAAGAAAGGAATGTATTCTGCACCAATAATGATAGTCTATGATAGATGGCCCCAGTAAGTTATAGATAATGTGAGCACAGGATATTTCGTTGAATTCTTCATATCTGTTTTAGGACTATATAAAACACATACTCTATTTATAGTATTATTCTTAGATGTTGCATTATGAATCAACGTATACTAGTATTTTTCTAACTCAGAGCATGAATTATTGTAAAATGTCATTTTTTCTGGCACACTGCTTTATTGAATTACCTAGAATGATATGATTTGAATATTCCCGTGTTGAAATGCTAAGAGTAATAAAAAAAAATTTCTGTCCCCTTCCAGCCGGGTGTTGCCATTTGGCAACATCATCCACTTTTGCTACTTGAGCATATTGAATAATTCATTCTTGTAGTGCGATAAATGGTAACTCTACCAAGGAACCTTGTCTAGTAATAACTTTTCATATGGACTGTTTTAATTTCCAGAAAATATTTTTTTAGCAATTTTACCCGTTTTCGGGATGTTTCTAGTGCATTCTGCCACGTTTCGAGGATAGTATATTCTTTGTCTAATTCATGATAAATATACGTAGAAATGAGCTGTAGTAATTATGGTATTGGCAACGTCTTTTATAATACTACTGTACGCTGACCAAGAGTAAAATATTGAGTTAATGTTGCCAAATGGCAACATCGGGCTGGAAAGGGTTAAGTCTATTCATATAATTTGAAAAACTTTTAAAACTGACGTGAGTTCAAACCAATTCCTTCAATGTAAAACATTTTGCAACTCAATTCAACTAATTCATCGAACATGATTTTTTCCAATTCAATTCAATTCATTTTCATAACAAAAATTTTTCCAATACATTTTGTTATTCTTTTCCTTCGTGGAATAAGTAAGAAAGAGTTTTATTGCTGTTCATCCCATAAAAAAAAGATTTTATTCTCTTCACAATGACAACGTACAACAAACTACTTGATAGAAAGATTTCGAGTCAGTTAACAAATAAACGAGCTAGAAGGTGATAAAAATAACTAGTGAACGAATGTAATCCGAAATGATAGATACGCACGTCGATATATCTTAGTGAATATATAGAGCACTCATGTACCTACATAATGGTGAAAACCGCAGCTCTCTATCTCTTTCTATTCTTGAGTTATTCAAAAAATATCCACGGCTATTTAATTTTTAGACAGACAATACTAAAATTTGATTTTCCCTTTTACTTACATGTTCTTGTGCATCGTCATCGGATGTATTCATTTCTGATGGATTGATTTCTGATGAATTCATCTTTTTTATCTAGAATAAACAAAACAGCACCTTATATATCTACATTATTCTCGAAACAATGTGGCCTATAATTCGAAGAAAAAACAAAATAGACGGACTAAGCCAGGAAAAAATAAAGGAAAATAGTTAATATCACTAGAGACAGTCATAGCGAGAGAAATCGAAAGAACGAAACAACCATTATTTTTCAACTGATTCAAGGACGATATTTATGGAGAAAACAAAGAAAATGGACAAAAAGATATCTGCATATTTCATGTATAGACTGCATCTGCATTTATTTCTAGTTCAAAGAATGAAAACATTCGGGTATTAGTCAGAGTTTATGTACTTTTAACAAAAGAATGGCCTTTTATTCAACGATAAAATTTAACTAATCTTTTCTATTCTGATTCATATTATGAAGACAGTCAAGATCATACAGTTACATATCATAGTTCACTCTTATAATCACCTATTCATATATGAATACCAAAATAATTAGAAATTTACTGATATTTATGCATTATTTCATGATCATCATTCTCTTATTCATATACCTCAATTAGTCAGTTTACTATTAATATTATATCGACTGATATTTTTGACAAATATTTCATACATCTGCAGCACGAATCATAATAAACAAAAAGAGAAACGAGAAAGATGTTTTTCTTCAGTGCAGGTCACTATTAGTTTGATTAGTGAATATGGCACTACGTAGTATCAGAATCAATATTAACACGTTATCAATAAAATTCATCATAATTATGAGTGCAAAAACCAAACCGAATTCGACTAGAATTGATTGATATTTATTCATATGATCTTTAATCAAGGAAAAAAAGACACATCTTATCTATATATAATTCCAGCGGTTGTCTGTCGTAGCCTCCTAATTGCAGCCAAAGATCAAACCAATTAGCAGATCGACAGTGTGGGCGGAAATTGATCTGATTTTTGGTCGCAATTCGGACATAGTCGTTGTTTGTTACAGAGCCAAAGGTCGAATATAAAAATTACTGTGCCAATAGTCCAAATCCAGATTTAACAGACGTTTGATTTTATCTTCATTAGACAGTCTACTATTCGAAAAATAACGAATTTTTATGAATTTTGAAAATAAAAAGAACTTCAAGATGAGGAAATTAGAAACAATGGAGGATTTCTCAGAAAAAAGTTCAACCTCGAAAATTTCAAAAAATGCCTCTAGATTCGAGTTGCTCGATCTTGAGAGTCGTCGATTAAACTTTGTATCAGAAATTATTATTTTCAAAAGAATATGTCTTATTTATATTTTTCTTCTNGCAGGTCTATTTAAAACGACTGGGTATTTATGCGGTGGGTACAGTAAGATCCAACCGACTACCCGACCTTGTTATGAAAACTAAACAAGAATTAACACGTGAAGGTCGAGGAGCAATGGACTATCGAATAGCTGAAGTTGATGGTGTTGAATTATGTGCCACCAGATGGTACGACAACAACGTTGTCAATTGTCTATCGACATTGCACGGTTGTGATAATACTGATTTAGCTAAACGATGGTCATCAAAAGAAAAAACTCATGTACATATTTCACGACCATTTGTAATCAAAGATTATAATGAAAATATGGGCGGCGTTGATCTGCTTGATATGCTAATATCTTTATATCGAATAAATATTCGTTCCGTCAAATATTACATGAAGATTATTTTCCATCTTATTGATCTTTCATTGGTTAATGCATGGTTGCTATATCGCCGTCATTGTTCTCAGAATCAAATTCACAAGAAAGACGTGCTATCTTTATTAACATTTCGAATTGATGTAGCAAAATCATTACTTCAATCAAGTCCACCACCACCGCCAGTGCAACGTGGACGTCCATCTTTACAGAATATATCAGATCGAAACAATACAACAATAGATGCAAGAGCTGCACCGGTTCCAGTTCCACCAACCAGTACTAGAATCGACAAGTTTGACCATTGGCCGGTGTCGACAACAAAAGGTCGCTGTAGAAATGGTCGATGCTTGGGATATTCAAGAATATCTTGTACAAAATGCAAAGTGCGCTTATGTTTAAACGAAAATAAAAACTGTTTTAAAGACTATCATCATTAACTAAGTATTTTTCTGGAAATTTCTTGTTTATTTGTTGTTTTTTGTGTTGCTATGTGTCTTATTTTTCTTCATGATATTGTACTTCTTATTTCTTTTACGAACTATAAACGAAAAAACACGGAGCAGTGCGTCTAGATTACTGGAAATGAAAACTATTTTTTTAAAATTTTTGTCCCTTTTCGGCCGGATGTTGCCAAATGGCAACATCATGCTATTGGACAGATATGAACATTTAAACTCCAATCAAAAGCTTTTTGGTATCCTTGTGTTAGAGCAATAAAAAATATATAGGAAATTTTTTTTTTGTTATCTTCCTTCTGGGGGCGGGCTGGAAAGGGTTAATTGAATTGGAAAAAATTGTCAAGACACATGAATTGAATCAAATTAAGTTAAAAAAGTTATTTTTTGACTTGAATTAAATTGAGCCAGAATTTTTTTCCAATGAATTGAATTGTTTATTTATCGAAGTGCGTTGCCTAGTTCCTCTTTAATAGTAGTACATTGTCGTAGTAACCTTGAAAAAGAAATATTCATCAAAGATATTACTCAAAGTCAAAACACAAAATTTAGCCTTCTTCCCATATGTGGAAAAACATGATGCAACAATTTTATCAATTACTTCGAATTTTTAAATTCTTCTCATTCTTAAACTGTTCAGATCTTTCAGTCGTTTTATAAATATTCGTTTGGATATGTTTTCATAAATGAAAACTCAATAATACCAAATCTAGAGACCATGAAGCTCGTGAAATCGATCCATATCTTCTAAACTATTCATTGTCGAATTTATCGGTTAGCTAAAAGCGAACTATCTTGGGGAGATGTGCTGATACTTTGTATTGTTAGGAAATCATTTTTTAGTAATCGTTTTATCTGTAAAATTAAACAAAAGAAGTTTTGGAGCATATTTTGTTAATCAATTGTTCAGGCATGGTGGTCAGTCATTTGATCATAAGAAAAAAACCTACCCAACAATGTGTTTGGTGGGTATGACACATCGCATAATTAGTTTTGGTGAATGCATTATGATTTCGCAGCGACACACAAATCCTTCTGAGTCCAAATATGGTAGTTGTGTTTAATATTCGATGTAGAAGGTGAGCATGTGCATAAGAGTTAATAAACGAAGTTGTCAGAGAAGGATCGCTGTATAACGTTTTTCTACATTTAGAAAAAAGGCTAAATTCTTATGTTTTAGCTAGGAGTGATACCTTTAAAGAATGCTTTTGAAGTTTGCTTGTATAAATAAAAACTTGATGTATACATCTATTATTTAAAAAAAAAGTTGTTAAAATTGAATTAAATAGTAAAGATATATGAAAAAAGTTTTAGGAAAAACTTAGTGGGATACCTAGTATTTATTAACAATGTCAGTTCAACTTCTTTGATTAAAAGTAACAAACTAGTGAGAATATAAGAAAAATTATTCAATCGTAAACATTTTACTTTCGCAATTAGTACGTAGAGAAGTCAATGAAAATACTTGCAGTATTATTCATGAAAGATGCGAATAACGAACGGAGTATCCAGTAAAAAGTCTAATACTCAAGATAGTTGTTGAAGAATGCGTACTAACATTCTGAACAAAAATGAGTCTCGATAACTTTTACGTATTCTTATTTTGTCACCAAAAACTTCTTCATGAAGTTTTATTGCGATTCAAGTCTTGAATTGTAGAAAAAATCACGATTGATCCAAAAGATCAGTCTCTTCTAATATAATCATTCGCATTTTTCAGAAATCGAGTAAAACTCACATCGGACGTTTGTACAAAGTTCACTCTTGAGTGAATTAGATAAGGTCTCATTTTGTAACCCTTTCTTTGAACTTTCAGAATCTATCAAAACTCCATATTGATATTTTTCTTTGTTGAAATGTTGGGAAAAAACCAAACAAAAGTAAATAGAAATCATAAGAGAACTATATTATTTTCCTACACATTTGCTTAGCAATACTTCAATCATTCTGGTTGCAGTATTAGTCAAAGATAGACTATGAGATGGATACTCGTTTGAGATAATCTTTAGTCCAAAAGGTCTTGTATGGGAAAAACATAAATGTCTGATTCTTTTGTGTATAAATCATGTATCTATAGTACAAAACGATGCAAAAGTGAATACTACAGTAGTATTTGAGACAAAAGTCCGTCTAAAATCTTTGAAAATAGCTTTATTTTATTACCAAAACGATTCCTTGCGAAATTGTGCGGCTGATAAACAATGAACCAACTAAAAATGACAATGGTTCAAAATCGATTTCTATGCGCTCCTGTCCTTTAATGCTACTCAGGTTGTATCAATTCGTAGATCTTTACAAAATGTTCAAATTAAATTAAATTCAACTTCGGTCTTTTTTTTTAAATTTTGCCAATTCAATTCGGCTCGTCATGAATTAAATTAAATTCAGTTATCTAGCTCTGAAATGAATATTGTAATTTAGTTAATATCCAAAGAATGCATAAACATTGAGTAAAACGACTAGCACAGGTTCCAGGAAAATGAATGCCATTTGAAAACTACAATAGCTAGAGAGGTGTGCCTTGTGTCATTTTTTAGAGGAGCCCTCAAGCTATCTTTTACATAATTTAGACCTATAAGGCTCTATCGAACTGTAAAAAACTGCGATGTATTCTTTGAAAGATTGACGCTGATGAAACCCTGAATCTGCAAGGATTTTTCAGTAGGTCTTTGTGTATATATATATAGAGTACTTATGTACCTACGTAATGGTGAAAACTGCAACTGTCTAGCTCTTTTCGTTCTTGAGTTATCCAAAAAAGTACCCACGGCCATTTAATTTTTAGACAGACAATAGATATTTGTTTACTATAGGCCGATAAATCTCTTCTTGGAGAAGTTGGACAAATATTTCGTGTATGTTCAATGAAGACAAACCTAAACAACAACGATTTGAATCAAGATAAAGAAACTCGCGAACAGGAAATAGCATGGGAAACAACAAAAGCATTTGCAATTGGTCACCATGTCAATGAACTAAATCAAAAATGAATTGATTTACGAAAACCTGAAGGTAATAAATAGCATGCATATGATACTTATTAAATTTATTGTTTTCCAGCAGAAGCAACTATGTCTTGGTACGATAATGAAACATCACCAATCAAAGTATCATCAGGTAAAATATCTTTTATTTCTTATGATTTTATGTTTTGATACATATTTATAGTAGCACCACCAGTCATTGATCCACCAATGAATCATTCAACAACACGTTCATCAGTATTCAAATGGGATACATTCAGAGTTTTATTAGATAATAAGTATGTTCTTTTTCCCATTTTTTTTATTGCTTCGTAATTTATTTTATTTCAAATTGTTTTTTATCTGTTTTAGTCTTATTCTTACAGAAAAAGGTATTGAAATGCTTAAAATTAATACAAATTTGACTGATAATCAAATTCGTGAATGGCATGCTGGTATTTTACGTGATTGGTAAATAAACATATTTTTTTTTGTTTCTTTTAGTATAGAGTATTTTTTTTATTTTAGTCCAAATGGTAAACTTTCAAAAACTAAATTTGTTGCAGGTTATGAACAATTATATCCAGGTGGTAAAGCAAACGAGTTTTGCAAAAATGTATTTGCAACATTTGATCGTGATAATACTGGAACAAGTAAAAATAAATTTAAATATTATTATTTTTAATTAAGTTTACTTTTCTTTTATTAAAGTCGAGTTTTATGAATTTATACTTGCCATTGGATTGACAAAATCAAATAATCTTGATTTGCGTTTTTCTTTAGCATTAGATATGCATAATTCCAATGATACTGAAACAAGTAAAGATTTTTCAATTTATTTTCTTTATCTTTAAAAAAAAGATTTTGATCTTCAGTGGATGTAAATGAATTGGCTAAAGCTATTTCTGTAAGTTTAATGATTAAATTTAATTAGAAATAATGTTTTTATTTTATTTATAAGACTCTGTATGATTTTATGAGTGTAATTGATCGTAAAAGTAAAATAATTTTAATAAAAAAAAAAAAAAGATTTTATTATATATAGATGATTATGATCCAAAACATCGTGTCGAAGAAATTATTCGTATGTGTGATGTTACTGGTAACAAGAAATTGACAAGAAAAGAAGTGAGTTTGATAAAAACGTAAAGTATTAAATTAAAAATATTTTTGTTTAGTTTCTTATTGGATGCCAAAAGGATCCCGTCATTCGTCGTTTACTTGTTCCTGATGCTTAATTTAATGATTATGGTTATATCAAATGAATATTCTATTAAAAAAAACTTTCTTTTTCTCTCAATTTTTAACATACATGTTATTTTGTGTTGTGATTACTTCTTTTTTTTCACTAACTTTTTTATTTTATCTGTAGTCTATATATGTTTTCTCTCACCAGATCCAAAACAACATAACTTTCGTATCGATTCGAAAATGGAAATCCAATTTGCAACACTTCTTTCTTTCTCATCTCAATATCATTCCGCTAGGCAATCATTATTCTACACATTCATTTGCATTCCATCCTGGCAGAGAAAGAAGATGATGATATCATTAGTGAGTGAGCGAGAATCAATATGATATTATCCAAACGGAAGAGAAATAGTTACAAACAGACAACTTTGACGTCTATGCTTTGAAAAATTCGTATCATTGGATGAGTATTCGGAAAATAAGAAGAGATGTTTCTCACCAATGGCTGTTGTGCACTGCGGGATTCTCTGTATAAATTGGAATGGAAATGATACGCTATGGCCGAAATATTTAATTTTTATAGATTCTCAAGCTGAAGGATCAATCTTTAAGAGAGTTGAGTTGATAGTCATAATACATCAGGAATCCTAAAAGATGAACGATCCATAAACTAGAAGTTTTCGTTCTGGGATAAACAGAAGGGTGTGAGTGTCAGTGTGGATGCGGATGAGCTGAAGCTCCTTCCAGCGCCACTGCTTGATACCCATCCACACAACCACACCCATATTTTTCTTCTCATCGTGGCAATAAAGTGATTGTAAAAGATTTCAAATATTTTAGCATTCATCATAAAGATGTATCTCTAATCTAATTCGGATTTATTTCATAATAAATCATAGATTTTCGCTTTGTTTTTCATATTCTTTTTTTATTTAAAATTACTAATTTAGACAAAAATTAGTTCGACATTATAGAAACACAGATTCCATGTCCTCCGAATATTTCTTTATATTGACATATACAATGAAAAACTATATTTACAATAAAGGAAAATACAGATGAAAATCTTTAGGACGAACATATAATTCTTCTATAACAAGACGTCTTATTTGAGAACAATTGCGACGTGCTAAATCATTGGTAAAATTGTTTGTAACCATTGCTAATGTTTCATAACCAATATAAAGTTCCAGAAAACGAGGTAAACGAGTATTTTTTTCAAAGAGAAATTGTTCAGCATAATCAACACACGCAAGCGTAATATCCAGTTCTTCAAGATGTGGAAATATGATAAATGTAGATGAATGTTGCTTATTTTTTTGTGTAAAGGAATTGACCAAAGTTAAGCTTCGGAGAAAAGGAAAATGTTGAGATACCCTTTTAAATAATTCATGTTCAAATGGATATGAATCAATCATTGTCATTGATCGAACTGTATCGAATACACCACCTTGAAAATCAGTGCACATCAGAAAATAAGTTTCGAATTGATATGGAAGCGAAAAAATATGACATTGACCACCCATCCTAGCTAATCTATTATGAACATATGAACCAACATGTCGATTTCCTTTTTCGATGAAACTACGCTGAATATCATCATTCGATAGAAACACAATATTAGTATCAATGTTTAAGACGTTAGTATTAATACTGAAAGTAAATTTGTGAAGTTGTGGCATAAAAGCAAGAACATCGTTATATAAATGGGTACCATCAATGTAAGTCGAATCGTCTCTTATTACATTGAGAAATAATGTTAAATCTTCGATATTTACCATTCGACAAAGTAATGGAACAACTTGATTGTCATAAAAAGATGTCAAACGATGCGAAGTTAATGGAAACTGTTTCAGTTTGAGAAGTTTCGTCTATAAAAATAGAAAAGATAATTAGAATCTTGTTTTTTTTTCTAACACACAATGATTGAACTCATAATTACCGTGCTATCTATGTTTGATGATGGATAGGTGATTATTTTTATATCAATAATCAATGCAGCTAAAGATTCAAGACTTCCATCGAGAAGATAAAGACAATCATCAAGTCTAGTTACATTAATGATTAGTTTAGTTAAAGTTGAAGATGTAGGACTTGATGATAGATCAAAAGTTGGATTTCTTAGATGTTCAGATGAGAATTGATGATAAAACGTCAGATCAGTTAAATGTTTGCCCAAAGATAATATCAATAAGAATATATTTGATTGATTTTTATCAAAAAGAATATCGACTTTAAGATGTGCGATTTGATTAGTTAATAAACCAGAAACAGTTGTTTCTCCTACAAAATAGAAATCAAAAAAGACGATCATCAACTTATGTAGAAGAATTTCAATGTTCTAATGATCAAATCGAACAAAAGTAAACATTACCTGTTAAATGTCCTAATAATTTTTGTTGTTCAAAATTGACAAGTGATAAAGATTGAAGTTGAAGATAATCAATATTAACAATGCATTCTATTGAACATGATGGAACAGTAAATTTGTGTATATGATGATGAATTCTTGGTAAGATTTTTTTACAAATTGTATCAATCTCTTGATTATCTAATGGAGAAGTTCGTTGAAGCAATGAACATTTAACAGTCAAATCACGAGTATGAATATAAAAAGGATCAAGTGTTAATCGATTAAATCGTTTATTAACGTCGACTAATGAATAGAGTACATCAATCATATTCAACTTATTGAAAATCGCAAGTAACATTTCATCAGGTAAATCGAGTACATTAGTATTGTAGTTATTTGAAGTTTCCATGTCTAATAATGATGATTATTTATTACACACTCTGTCTCGCTATATATGTCTTTGTTTGCTCATTGTCGTCTGCGAGAACAATGCGAGATATACAGGGGCGGCGGAGCGTCATTAAGCTAGGTGAGGCTCATCATATTTTTTTTGCTACCGTGGCATTTTATGAAACATCAAGTAGTACCCATGTCGCACAAACCGATCGAAAAACGTCGGTTAACCGCGGTCAATTTTTATAAAAATTGGTTAACCGCGGTTATTTAAGCCATTTTAGCGACTTTACAGCGTAAAAACCAACGGTTAACCGCGGTTAACCGTTGATTTTTACGCTGTAAAGTCACTGAAATGGCTTAAATAACCGCGGTTAACCGATTTTTATAAAAATTGACCGCGGTTAACCGACGGTTTTCGATCGGTTTGTGCGACATGGGTAAATAAGTCTTCTTTTTATTGAACCTCAGTAAAAATAAAAATGGTCAGTATAAAAAAAGAAGATTGGAAAATACCGAAAACTAGTTTTCTTTGCTTCTACTCTGATGCAAGAACAAGAAAATAGCAATATTCAGTACAAAAGCAAGTGAGGCTGAGCCTCATCTACTGAAAACTAGGTGAGGCTCAAGCCTCACCTGTCTCAGTGGCTCCGCCGCCACTGGAGATATATGTTGATGCCATGATACTAGACAATAATGAACAAATAATACTTATTTTTCTTCCTGTCTGAAATTTTTTTTCTCATTCATTTTTTCTCAGGTCATTAGGTCAACATACTTTTCGCGCAACGTTTATCATATAGTGAGTTATTTGTAATTTGTTAGATTATGTTTAGAGAAGAGGGTGTGAGTAGGTGTGAATGAAGATACTATCAATGCCCACACCGACACCCACATCCACAACCTCAAGATTTTCGAATTATGAATAGTTATTCAGATGTCAATTTATATTCGAAGTCGAACTAGTCATCTCATGCAACCTTAGATAATATTTTGGTTATTTCCGCCCATTGTCAATGATGAAGTAGTTTGAAAAATATGATAGTAGACGATAAGGCACTTTTTCTCACCGTTTCATCGCAAAAATTGCTTGTTTCGGGCTTGAAGCTATCATTTGTTCTCGCCATTATCTAACATAAATCATATCAATCGATAGGATATATGCATAAGCCAACAAAAAAATGGCCTCTTATAGAATCCTCAGAATTTTACACTCAGGATCGTTATAACGTCCCCTACAGTTTTCTAAAGATTATTAATAAGAATCTGCAAGTTATTTCATCGACTACTTCCGATAGAAAGATTTTTCCTCTGTTCGTTCTCAAGAATTACTTTCGCATTGAAGTCCTTTAACTTTTCTTAAGCATCTTTTTGAGAATCTTCTGCAATTTTTTAAAAAGTTTGGATGGATTGAATTGCTCTTACCCGAAATCAAATGATATCAGCAATGTATTCTGTTACTAATAGACTTCACCATATTATCTAAGACTATTGGAGTTCTTTTCACATCCCCATGTCTCCGTCCTAACACTACCGTGAGACAGAGGATGACGTGATCAAGATCTTCAGTTATGCTTTTGTTTCGCTTCTTGCAGCTATGTGTAATATACCTACTAATGCAGGTGTGGGTACTGAGCGGAATAACTGTTGCTGGCGGCAACGTGAAAGGCAATGTAACTAACCAACTCTGTGGCTCTCATGATATCTTCTTTGATGATGATCAAACAGTAGTCATTGCTCATACATGGCATCATCGTATCATTTAATAGAAGAAAGGTGATACGAATGAAAAAGTCGTTGCTAGTAATGATAGCAAAGGAAATCGATTGGATGAATTGAATTTATCAACTGATGCATTGATCGTCAAAAGAACTTCTAGTCTTGTTATTTGTGATCGATGAAATCGACGAATTCTACAGTTGTCTCGTCTTAGTGGTACACCAAGAGGCGAAATCCTCATCGATAACATCGACTGTTTTGAAGTAGTCATGGATTATCAGGGATATCTCTACGTCTGTGATCACAAAAAATATGATGTAAGACAACGCCAAATGAGAGACAAGAATGGCAGGTTCGTGGCTGGTGATAATGGCAAAATTACTGGTCTCCATCAGCTCAGCACGCCCTACTATTTCTTTGTCGATCGACAACAGAATTGTCTATGTGTCAGACAACGGGAATTGCCGTGTGATGACACGGAAAAAAGGTGCAAAAAAGGGCACTGTAGTCGCTGGAGGTCAAGGGCCAGGGAATGCTCTGACACAATTAAATTACCTTCATGAACTCTTCATCGATATGTTGGGTACTCTCTATGTGATGGACACAATGAATGATCGTGTCATGCGGTGGCCTCAATGAGCAAAAGAAGGCACTGCAATTGGTAGTGGAAATGATCGCGGAGCAGGAGCAAATCACCTCTGCTACTTCATTGGTTTGTCTTTCGATCAACATGGCAATCTCTAAGCTCTATGTCATCGAGTTTGAAAATCATCGTGTTCAACGATTTTTTGTCGAATAGTCTTGTGAATTCTTTTTTCTGGTTGTTACGAATAAATTGAATTGATTGAAAACGACATTTGTCTTCCCTGCCATTTGCTTTACTGTTCACATCCACACCTTTATTTGCAATCATAGGCGTGATATATCAATACATAGATCACAAGTTACAATAATAACCCAGGAGATTCATTCCGACCAACGCATCTTCCAAGAAACGATCGGATCCGGTATCGGATCACATCGGAATCCGACGAGTTCCACAGTAAAACCGACCGGAACCGATCCGTATTACTCCGGATTCCTAACTAACGGATTCCGGCCAGGATTACGCCAGAAAATGGCCCGATCGGTTCCTGTCGAAATCGATGATCGGAACTTTCAGGAAATGATGGGATCCGATCATAGACAAACGCCGGAACAGAAAGACTTCCTGCGACATTCCACCGGATTCCGTCGGATTCCTATGCAGCTCAACCAAGATTCATCGGATTATATAGAGATTTCATTCTCCCAAACACCTCTTTGATCACCAATGCATCCACGACAGATTTTCCCGGATTATAAAAGCATCCACTATCGGGTTTTCCGGATTACTAAGTCATTCTCATTATATATAATAATGCTTTATTTAATAAATGAAGTGTGTGGCAGATCCTCACGCTTGTTTGCCATGGACAACCTCGTCCCTGTGACAGAAAAAAAGAAAACCATATATATTTTACTCGTACAATAGCATGACACATAGATGAATTTGAGTTAACCCACAATAGGAAAAACTACAGTAAAAAGTGATTTATGTTGATTTGCACGGCAACATGAAAGTGAGATTTTAGAGTACAAAAAAAAAGAACCAAATAACAAATACATAAAGATGATTCTTAATCAAACCCGTACAAGAGTAAAAAGAGAGAAGATAAAGATAGATTTTAGTAATATAATGATGACAATGTTGGGGTTAGAAGCAGAACACATAATCGAACAAAGAACTTTTTTGAACAGTGAACAAATTAAAAATCTTTTTACTTGTTCGTCCTTTATGAACGATTGATCTTTTTTCTTTCAATAGTATAGGATTATTATAGTACTCGTAAATGTATAGCAAGTACATTTTGTGTTGAATATATTCACATAGTACTGCTGGATTTATTCTGAGAATAGTCAGAAGAATTTTGTTCCAGTGTACTTGTGTAAGCTTATTTATAGATTTATATTTAGGAAGATTCGAAATTTCATCATTCGTTGCATCATACCAATGATGTATTGTTCTAAACATTTTCCTATTTATGGCCTCAAGATGATTTTGTTTTGTTCTTGATATAATTGGATAAATGTTTAGGATCGATTGATAATAAGGTCTTATATATGCATTATACAATCGATATGCCGTATCTTCAGTTAATACTCTACCTGATGAAAGATATTTGAGTATTGAAGAATTTTTTCGAATTTTTGATTCCACAAAGCTAAGGTGAGAGGTGAAAGAAAGTTTACAATCGAGAATAGTACCAAGGTATTTCATTTTTTTGCATGAAGTGATTCTATGTCCATCACAATCAATATAAGGCGGTATGATAGGGGCAATTTGCCGATGGAATAGCATCCAAAACGTTTTTTGGAAATTTATTGGTTGTTTCCACATTGAAGAGTAAGACATTAGTGAGGTAACCACATGCTTAATTTGCTGAATCAGATTAGGTATTAGTGTTTTGGAAGACCAATTGGCAGAAGAGCATATCAATATAGCCAGATCATCAGCGAATAAGTGTTTCCAATGCAACATGGATATACTGTTCAAAATGTCATAATGATGTACTATAAAGATAACTGGTCCTATGCATGATCCTTGAGGTACTCCTTTATGTAGGCAAAAAGTACTGGAAATTGTTCCATTCATGTCTATGTATGCTGATCTTTCACATAGATAGTTTCGCAACCACGCTATTAGGTATATAGGACAATTTAATCGATGTAGCTTCAAGACTAAACCACTGAACCACAGCTGGTTAAAAGCTGATTTAAAGTCAACAAAAATACCAGCTGTGGCTGTATTTACTGATAGGCTTTGTCCGATTTGATCCACTATTGACACCAACCTGACCGCCATATTGTGTCCTGGGCGAAAGCCAGATTGTTCATCTGGAAGAATACCATTGTCATTTACCCATTGATAGAAATATCTAAGAAAAACTTTTTCATATAACTTTGAGAAACAAGGTAAAAGCGAAATAGGACGTGTATCGTTTATGTTGATGATATTTGTTTTTGTTTTTGATAGAAGAATCATTTTAGCAGTTTTCCAATGAGATGGCATACACAAGTGAGACATGAAATAGTTGAATGAGGAGCAAATGAATGAATAGTGTGATGCTGGTAACAACTTGATCATCTTGTTAGACACTCCGTCGATGCCAGATGAACTTTTGTTTTTCAATGACAAAATCGTTTTTCTGATCTCATTGATTTTAATGCTGGGAGCGGTCGGATTTGATTGCTTTATCTCATTCTCAAGTTGTTTGTCAATATATTCAGCTTCGACTTCAATTGGACAAGATGTTTTAAGATGTTTGGAAAATTGTTCTTCATAAAATGATCTACTGATTTCACACATTTCATTTGGCGAGCTAATAACTTTTCCGTCTGACAATAAAAAACCATTCAGTGGTGGATTAGTTTCTGAGAAATGCCGACGTGCTTTTTTCCAGAACTGTTTGACATCTCCCTCATTTAGTGTAGTGCAATATTCCCGCCAAGATAGTCGTTTGTGAGCAAAAATTTCCTTTCGAATTATTGTTGAATATGTTCTTAGTTGTGTAATAAAAAAGGGATGTTTTGTTTTTCTTACGAGTCGTAGTAATGTTTTCTTTTGATGAATTAACTTGATAATATGTGGAGGAAGTGATGGTTTATATGCTTTGCAAAAGTATACATACGTCAGTCTAAATACCAACAATGATAAGAAGCGTTCATAACTACTAAAGAACTGCAAAGAATCGTCAGTTTTGGAATGTTGATTGTTCCAATAAGAAAAAGTAAATGTTAAGAATAGTTTCACTAGTGTCCAATATGTACGTTTTACAGGATAAAGACAGTCCCTTTTTTGTAATTTAGCTGCTGGAGTCCAAATAATAGGAAAGTGATCATTACCGATACATGGAAGTACGCTATATGAGGATGTTGATGGTATCATGTGTGCAGGAGCTAATATTAGATCAATAGTTGCGTTTGAACGAGTTGATGTTGCTACGTGCTTGTTGACAATCTCCAAATCATTTGTTGATAACCAATTGAAAAAAACTCTGCCCTTTTGGTTTTCAATGGAGTCGGACCAAGATTGATGTTTGGCGTTGAAATCACCAAGTAGTATTGTATTTGTACTTCTTTCAAGAATTTTATCAAACAGATTTATAGGTAGCTTTTCATTCGGTGGTGAATAGCAAGTGGCTAGTTGAAACTTGTCGGTAGTTGTTCCTACGTCAAGAACAACAATATTTGATTGATTTTGAAATATATCAACTCTTTGAACCGGAATAGAACGATGTATTGCTATCAAAACACCTCCAAAGTTGTTTGAGCCTGCTTCCCAATAAACATTGTAGTTGCTAAAGTGTCGTGAAAAGAGTTTGACAGTATCGTTATGATGATGAGTACCATTGAATACTACAATGGGACAAGGCGTACTTTCCAATAAAAGGAAAATATCCGGTAAATAGTGTTTTAAACTGCTGACGTTCAATAACATTATCTTCAATTCACTTTTTGCATTCAACATTTTCGATGTTATTTTCTTTCTGTCCTCCCAGTTTGCTAGTAGTGTATTCAGTGTTGGTGTAGTTGTCCATTCTAAAATAAGCTCTTGAAATATTTGTGCTTGTTTACGTGATAGAGTTTCCGTTGATATATGAAATGATTCTGTACGATGATTTGGAATAAATTCTTTAGAATTCGGATTCATTATTTGTATGAGTAGTAATGTCATTTGATGGAGCTGTCGTATTGGTTGTGTTTTGTTGTTGTTGTTGTTGTAATACTGTGTTTATTTGCGCTAAGTTTACTAGCGATTGATTTAAGTCTTTTTGATTAAGGTAATCTACCAACTTATTATATGGAGAATCAATTTGTCGTTTTTGATGTGAGTTACTCTGTGCATATATTATTTGTGTTACTTCTTTTAACAATGGACATATGACTTCATGAAGAGTTCGATTGATTTTAATAATTTCATTTGCTTGGCAATTTAATTGTGTAGTTTGTTCTTTTATATGTCTATTCAATTCTACTTGTTGTTGTAGTACACTTTGTATATTTGAATGCATTGTGTCCAACAGCTGTAGTGGAAAATCGTTTTTATTGATATTATTGTTTACTTGTTTGGACGTTGCTGATGCATTTCCAAAAAGATGTTGTGCACTATTTCCTGTCCACTTATTTGAATTTACTAAGTAGGATGATGGTAACGTTAGTGGTTTAGCTTGATATTTCTTTAACTCACGAGTTTCAATTTTCTTCGGACAATTAGGATTGCCAGCAAGGTGATCCCCTTTACAGTGCACGCAGCAAATTTTATTTTGACATTCTGGATTATATTGATGTTGTTCACCACATTTGAAACATATTGGTTTGTCTTTATTAGGACAGTGTGCTGCTATGTGATCATCATATTGTTGACAGATATAGCACCTGAGTATACGAGGAGGTGCTACATACGGTTCGATTGGATAAGATGTATTTTCATCGTCAAGCAACATTCGTTTACTTTGTAATATTTTCAAAAGTTCCTTGTTTGAAGAGAAGTCTATTCGAATTTTAGGAATGGGGCGTGCGCCCCGAACATATAGACGTTCACCCTTAATAATAGTTTTATATTGTAATTTTAGTTCGTCACAAAAATTTGATACATCCCATTGTGTAGGAACATTCAGCATCACAATAGAATATGATGACGGAATTCTAGTTGGTGAATCAAACGTGTAATCACAGTCGCAAATCTTGTCGGGCCAGTTCGATTTATCTAGAAAGTATTCGAATTGAGCTGATGTATTGCAATAGAGTAGATAACATTTGTTGGTTTTCGATGAGGACATGCGACCATATGTAAGGTTCAATTTACATTTTTTATTTAGTTCTTTGATTATTACGACATCTTGTGGTGGATATTGATCATCCTTTATAATAATACGAAATGGTGGAAAAAATTCACGTGTATGATGTTTTCTACTCGTTGATTCATAAATTTGTTTACGTATTGATGATTCACCACTTTTCTTATTCAATGTATGATTGCTATTAAAATACGATAATGTTGTTTCTGTTCCTTGGGTGGTTTACTTTTCTCTAGTACTGCCCTTGGATTGATCCGTAAGCCTACGTTTTGGAGAATATATAGAATTCGTGGTATGCTCCTGATCATTTATGTCATTTCTTCTTTTTCGATTTTTACGAGATACATATTGATAGTCATTAAAGTCTTGTTCTTTGTTCTCTGCATTTCCATGTTCTATCTGAAAATTTCCATCAGGATCTTTTTGATTTCCATAATTATAATCGATATTCATTTCGTCCTCCCCTTGTGTACCCATATGTGTAGACAAAAAGAAGGCAATCACAGGGGTGTGTGAATATCCGAGCAATGAAAAAAAAAAAGAAGAATGTATATATAAAGTACGTCTTACCAGTAGATGATGAAGGTGATGAATGGCACACACAAGTAGTGTCTACTATTTACGATCTGAAATGTTCATCTGAATTTGGTTATCATTTAAAGCTTTTTTTTTGTATTGCCAAACGTTAGAATAGGTTTTGAACATCAAATTATGTAGAAATTTGTGGTTTCATTATTATAATTTTGATGACATCTAGATAGATAAATTCATAGGAAAATTTTCAACTAAAAAAATATGATTCATACATTTAGTTTTAATTGATTCTTTTGTTTGTTCTTTTTGATTTCATCTCTACACTGAAATTTTATGTGATTATGCGGAAGATAAAAAGCGTGTAGCTATTGAATCCAATTATAAATTTTTACAGATGATTGATTCAATACTATAATCGTATAGCATCAGAAAATCACAACAAATTAACTTCAAAATAAGAATTTTTCAAAGTTTGATGACTTTAACATTTGCTTCAAAGCCAATCACTATTAACTAGATGAGAAATTTGCTGGAAATAGGCTCGTGGAACTTCGTTTCCTCCGATCAGTTTTACGATAGTTTCATTATCAAATATATGCATCGGTTTTAAACTACTTACTAATTCCACTAGATGTCTTTCTGTAACGGATTACAGCAATCTTACGTGTTTTTTTTTCTGTATAGATTTGTGTGAGAAACGCGAATAGACGCAGCAGCTTTCTTGAAGATTTTTTCGGATAATTTTTATCGTTTATGAACATAAAATAGATAAAAATGTGCGCGCATGCGTGATGTTATGATTAAGGGGTAGAGTTCGGTGAGAGAGAATTTTAAGAGAAAACATTTATACCCACACTATTGATGAGATATGCCTTTGCGATCTAGTAATGTACAATTCCTTCAAAATATTTATCATTAGTAATAGATTGAATATGATATTAAAATGAGAAAAAAGATGAACGATCCTAAATGTCACATAACATTTGGGATAGAAAATTCTTTTTTCTTATAAATCTTTGATAAATATAAAAGTATCTTTTAGACGCAAAAATAGATAATCATGAATATTTATTAGAAAATTTATTTTGTTAGCACAAATTGATCAGCAATGCTATCGTCACTATCATGATAATATGTAAAATGTAAATACGTTTGATTGGCAAATATTGTTGTATATCCAAATTGTTGATCATGATATTGACTCCATGGCACACTCGAATAAACGCCGGTATCCAAGTTTTGACCAGCCATACCAATTAATACATGCGTTATACCATCTGCTACACATTTCTTTTGATACATTGGACATGATCGTTCGTATGAATGTCGGTGTGCAAAAAGATTGACGTCGACACGATATTGATAGAATAATGGTTCTAGGTACAATTGTAGCATCATTGTTATTTCATGTTCTTCAATCGATTCTAATTCTGATGTATACATTTGTCGATGTGAACCAACAATGAGCCATGGGGTACGAGAACGGTTAACTAAACGAAGATCTTGTTCAATCCATGCATATTGTGGTGATGATCGACGGAAATCATGTTCAGTTGAATAGTAAACTACATGTACTGCACCAACATCAAAACTATACCAAAATAGACTATTACCATTCGATGGTGAATGAAATCGATGAACCATAGGAACAGCACATTCACCACCTGAATCAGTACCATAGTCACCCCTAAAAAGCAATCATTATCGAAATAAGTCGATCAATAAAAGGATGATGTATGTTGATTTATACAATAAATAATGATAGCAGAATGTGTAATAGTTGTTTTTTCTATTTTCGAAAACTAACTTACCATCCTGGTCGAAATCCTCCTGGACCAGGAGCACCACTTGGATCTTTATTGCCTCCTGTAACATGATCATATTCATGATTACCAATACCAACCATATAAGGTACACGAGCTGCTATTGGCTGTATTTGAGTCATAAATGCATCCCATAGAGCACCAATACCACGAGCATAACTAATATCACCAATATGTAATAAACAAGTAATGTTTTTTGATAAGACTTGTGTTGTTACTCGAGCAACAGTTGACTTTGCACCGGGTTCCACTGGTGATAAACCCATATCACCGAAAGCGATTAATGTTACACCTTGATTTTTATCTGCCGGACGATTTGTAAACGAATAGACGGCTGACCAACCAAGTTCATCGTTACCAACTCGATAGTAATAGATTGTTCCTGGTTGGAGATCTTCTAGTAAAATTGTATGCATGTATCCTGGATCGATGAATGTTTGTGGGCCCGATATATTTGCTTTTCCTTCACACATGTCCGATGCTGTATATGTTGTTGTTGTTCCATTTTGATGAAATTCCAATGATAATGGATTTAATCCATATTGACATTGCGGAGTATATTGTGACGAATTAGTTAAATAGGAAACAAATATTTGATCGAGTCGATCACCATAAGCTAAATGAATTTGTGTAGGTTCATTATAATTAAGGGGTTCTATTAAGACTGATTGAGCTACTAATGAATAATTGCCTGAACAAGCATGATCACGTGAATAATAACGAAATTGAAGTGGACGCCGTAGATTAATCATCTGCCATGAAATACTGTTGGTTTTTTCAGATTTAGTAAATTCATAATCAAAATAATCACAAGCTAATACAAAGAAGAAGAAAACTCATTATTAGCCGTAAATAATAAGGACGATAGAAAAAGGAATTTGTTCTCCAGAGGACAAGTGAAAAACAAAGCTAAAGTTTATTCAAGATTGATGAAATTCATTATATATCTATGTCTTACAATTAGTTGACTTATGACCAAATAGATCAACAATTTTCTTACGTACTATGATGTACAAGTAAATATTTGGTTATTATTCAGTTAAAACCAGTTTAATAGAATTGCACACTGGAAAAGCTCGGACATCAAATGCTCACAGTCCAATAGCAATGTTGTTGTTTTATACGATAATAAGATTTCATATTTTACTGAACTCAAGAATGTTTATTGGAGTACTGTTTCGATTCTGATGATAATTATTATTTTATTTTTACTTTTAAACTTTAATTATCCTCAGTGTCAATCCAATTCATTGATATTGACATTTTTGGTTTGCTTGGTTTTTTGATTTTCGTTTCCAGGATAAACATATCCGTGCTAAGCGTAGCATTTTATAATGTAACAATCATCATTATGTTTTCTTGAGTTCTAATCAAGAAAATTCATTTTTCGTTAATTTGTTACGTATGATAAAGTGCATATATTACTAGAATTATAGATCTAAGTGTCGACAAATTCAAGTTCTTATTCAATTGGGAAGACTTGAAACTATCCTGTGAGCTTAATAAATACTATACTGAGCAATCGAGTGACAATGTTTTTCGATTAGCAAATATTTTGGAAGCATAACTAATGTCATTGATTGGAATCGGATTTAAAATTCTACTCGACGTGAGACATAGAAGAATTCTAGCTGATTTGTCAAAATAAAATGAAAAATTAATTGGAAACACTATGTGAATTTCGAAAAATCTTTTAAATAAAAGCCTTTTCATTGTATGTCTGCAAAAGAAGCATTAATTGAATTATTTTCACACGCAGATGGATTTGAAAAATAAAACAACTACGATTTTTACCTTTATCAAGAGGAATTTCACCAGAATAAATACCAATAAAATCATCAATACAGGGAGCTGTCATGGGTGTCCAAGTTACATTGACCTGCTCATTGCTAACATAGACTGTAGTTGATACATTTAAAGTCGTTACAGTCGTAAGTGTTGAGAAAGCCGAAGATAGAATTAAGCCGGAACCTCGATTACAAGAATGTGGGCTTGGTTCATCATGTACTGAATGGCGTTTCCCAAACGGACCATTGCTATTTAAATGTTGGTCTGCTACGACGAAAATAGCAAACGAAGAAAGATAAACGACTAGATATTTCATTGATCAAGTCAAACTACCAGCGCTTATTCTTATGTTACTTCTTTTTATAAACTAAGCAATAACAAGACAAAAAACAAGGAGATATGATATCTTTTCAGAGCCTTCACGTCTATAATGTTCTACAAGAGACTACATTTTGATTTCACTGCGAACATTCTAGATGGTTGACAAGAGTACGAAAACTTCGTATATGAAATATGCGTAGATTTCTGAGCCTTAATTTATTTTTATCAAAAGAAAAATTCACAAAAACTCTGTAATACTTAGTGATGAAAAGATAAATAAATTTAAGTTCAATTCAATACATGGAGAAAATAAGGATGTGTCCAGTTGTGTACAATTTTTTCTCAATGAAATTCATAAATCTATGAAGACTCACGATTAGGAAACCTAAAACCTGGTTCGAAACCAAGAATATTTTTATTGAAGTCGAAATCTTGCGTGACTGTTTGAATTGTTGCAGAAAAGAACTATATCTCATTTGTAAGTATCATCACTCAAAACAAAGGTCTGAATGTAGTTGATCGACGAAAAGATTCTACCTTTGCTTCACCTATAAATCCAGTCGGTTAACCATTGCGATTATTGATCATAAATAAGCTCATCATCGTATCTAATCCTCTTTCGTCTCAGAGTGAGATTTGAGTCAATAGACAGTCTATGCATTGGCTCTGCTACACACATATACTTTAGTTCCAGTCAGGCAATCCACATGCTTCTTTTTATTAAGGTGATACTTAAGAAACGCTGTGCAAAAGAAAAGATATGAGGCAAAACAAAAATAATAAATGAAGCATATGAATTCCAACTGGATTACGATTACTCACTTACTAAATCATTCGAAACGAACACATCGCCCATCTACTAAGGACTATATAGGTATTGATAGAGGATGCGAATACCGCGACAGAGCTGATACAAGAACTAAAACATATATGACATGGGACCTAGTAGTTCCTGGTCTGTTTTGATTTATCTAAAATTGGAAAATACCTTGCGCACAATAATAATCACCGTAATGTGTCGATTTTTCGTCGGCTGTAATTTATAGGGAGTATTTAATGGCAGAAACACTTAGACGACTACTATGAAGTTTCAGTTAAAGAGTATAAACAAATTGGAATTATTTTATAATTTATTTTCGTCATGTAATCAAAAATTAGGTTTTTGTGACCCTGGAACCAATCTAGGGACAAAAAGTCAATTGGAAATCAAATCATTCAGTTACTAATAGATCGTATGCTAACAATTCAAAAATATATCAAAACATGTATCACTGATTAAACAAAAATTGAAACAACAATTATGAGACATTTTTCTTTTTAACTTTTGTGATTGATTGAAAAATTCAAAAGATTTACCCATCGTTTGAATAGTTACATATTGTATTGTTTAACGTTTCGCTTGGATTTATTTCAATAAAATCCCTATGGCGTAAACTATCGTGTTCACGATCGTTCTTTTAATAGCTTAACTTAAGTTACCTATAAGTCAGATAAGATAAAACTAGATTAAAATAATCATTACATTACGACTGCATTTCAAGAATTTTCTGAAATTACTAAGATAGAAACTCAAGAAATTTTGTGTCAAAATGTACTTGCACATTTATATCAGAGAATTTTATGAAAGCGATTTGAGAATATATATACTAACCAATATTGAAAAGAATGATTTCGCTCAATCGAATAGTCAATAAAACTAATGTATTGAAATCTCTTTGTATGAAAATCGAATGAAACTCATGTAAATCACGGAAGGTTTTTCAGCGCTATTGCTACTTATCTTTTCTAAAATTCTTTATCGACAATTTAATCTATCTCAAATAAAATGATGCATTTTTTTTATCTAGCATGAACTTGCGATGAACGTATATGGTCTATTTCATGATTATAAATCTTGATCGAATAGAAAACAATTATATTTTTACGGAGATAATTCAAAATGCATGCGTTTGAAATTAATTTTCAAATAAAACTCACAAAGAGAAATACCTGCCAAAGTATTAATAAATGGACTATTCCAAGAAAAATTTAAGGATGAATCATAATAATAGAGCAAAATGAAATGAAAAATAATCTTTATTTTGTTCAAAGAAACAAAACACAAAATGTGTTTCTGCATAAGTTTTATAATACAAATAGAAAAAAAAACAACGTTTTTGATATATCTTGTTTATCGTACCTTTTGAGTTTGAACACTACTACTATTTACTGTATTGGCTGGATTACTTTGTAATTGCATGTTAAGATCGTCATCATCGTCGTCATCTTCAGTCCATAAATCATGAAATTTCGTTTTTTCTTGTTGAATGGCAGGTCTTCTAACAGTAAAATCTATTCGACTGTTATCTATTTCATCTGTTTCTATTAGATTTTTATCGAAAATCTTAGTAAGATCGGGTGCACTTGCAGTCAACTTTTCGGTAGTAGCTTTAAATTGTGCATTGATAATTTCAATTTGCGTATTACTTAATTTGTTTTGAGTTGAATTCATCGTTGATGATGGAGATAAAACATGTTTTTTATTTTCAAGGTATTGAGCAAGTGAAAGAACTTTACGTTTTTTATTGTCGTCAGACGATTGAGATTCACTACCAAGCAAAAAATAAAATTTTAGTCATTGAATGAATAAGTATTTCAAACTTTATTTCATCAGAATTTCTTCTATTATCAGTAGAATTATTTTCAACAATTGCTAAATTTGCATTTATTGCAGGTTTTACTTTGGTAGATTTAGGTAATAGCTTTTTATGATACCATCTTTTTAATACCGATTTTGCTAAACCATTGTATTTAGCTGTTTTATTTGATGCAAAATGACGAATGAGTTTATCGATTTTTGTTTCCTATGAAAAAAAAGTCAATGGATAAATTGATTGAAAATTCTTATTTATTATTACTTGAATTATGGCAGCAGTAATGGATATTTTATACAACTTACGAAGATATTCCTTAACCTAAAGGAAATATATGAAATAAAATACCATTTTAAAAAGAAAAATATCTACTTTTTCGTGTTCTTTTAAAGCAGTGTACTTTTTAAGTTTCCTTTTAATTGTCTCAATTGTAGTGACAGTAGCTGTTTCATCACTCATTTTTTTTTCAATTCAGTCTGAAGAAAGCTCGAAAAGAAAACATGTAAATTTTCTCTCAGCAGTCAAATATGAATTATGTGAATAAGTGAGTTTTTGAGTTTCAATAGATTTAAATAGAAAAAAAAACGATTAATACAAATGTATGTATATATATATATAGTACAGTGATGATGAATAGGATTCGTTTGTACTGTAACAAATGATGTAACAGAAAGAGAAAAAAACTGTATTCTTCAAGATGTCGTTACTTGCCGAATGAATTTTCTTTCAATGTTCGCGATTTTATCTCATTACCCAGGTCGAACAGTCCTGCCAGGAAACGGCCGGTTCTGGGTAGTCCCGTTGATTTTACGGAAGCAGTATTCCGGTTGGAAAGTTTTCGAACTTTTTCCGGTGATTTCCGATCAATTCTTACCGGACAACACCGGAACTTGGCAGGAATCCGCCGAAAAAGTCCGGTCGTATTTTTGACCGCAATACTGCTTCCATGTTCCAGCGATTTCCGTGTTTTCCTGCAGAATACAGTGACTCTCTCGCATGTTTTCCCGGAGTATCCTACGAAATCCGGTGGCCGGAATGTTCGACCTGGGCATGAATTTATATTACATGATTTCTAGATATATTGATGACGGTTTTAATAAATTGAATGATATTTTGATTAAATGAATATATAAGAAATAGATATGGTGAAAAAGTATAGTAAACCAAACAGTATTTTCATCTAAACAGAATTGTTCTATTGAAAATATGAAGCAAGTCATCGTGTGATTCATTTAAAAAGTATTTCGATGTGTATAATTTTCGACATATAAAAGTAACATGCCGAGAAACCAATGAATAAAAATAATAGATGATTGCTGCATTTCATTAAGACATTACTCTGAAATTATTTTCTTCAGTCATCATCCTTCGAATATAAGAAATAAATTTTGTTGATATACGATTGTTCTGATCACTAATAAAAATGAAGAATCATCGATTCAAATTCAATCCGAAATTATTGACTTTTTGATAAACTTTTTGAAATGTCATTTCGTGTTTCTCAATAGCTTCATATCAATATAAAGTGCTTTTGTTTCCAACGCTATCAAAGGATAAGATTTCATCACAATTTCATGTAGAGTCGATAGTACTAAAATTTAGATATAGTATACGAGTGTATTTATGATACCTGACCGAAGTACTATTTTGTGAATTCAAACTTTTAGCGTAGGTTCAGTACTAATCAAAGTCTGCTAGGTGAAACTTTTTCGTTGGTTTACGTTCATATGATGAATCTATTATCAGAGAATTAGAATTAATATCGTGTCTGATCGATCATTTTCCATTTCTTTTTCTTGATTGTTAGCCAAAATTGAATTCGAACAAACTTTGAAAGCATAAAACCTGTTGAGAAGAATCTTCAATAGAAATATACTGATCATCGTGTATTATGATTGACTTGTAGCGACACATGGGAAGAGGGCGTTGTGTGCATGCAAACACTATATTTGAAGATAATTCTTACTATTGAATGAGACGATACTGCAGTCTTCCTCAGCTTTCTGATTCTTTATTTTCAAGTATTATGCTTGTTTCTGGTGCGTACGATGGATGTATGACTAGTCAAAATGTCTTTCTCGAAATATTTCTGACGATCGTAGACGTTTTACATCAAATACTCTGACGAAAAGCGAAGATACCAAAAGAAAAAAATAATCGTTATTTCTTTTTTATAAACAACCAATAGGGAAGAGAACGGAGCAAAAGAAAAGAAATCAACGTTTATAAGTGTAACATATACAGGAATCAAATAGAAATAAAAGAGTATTTAGATGAAGTTTCGTTTCGTTTTCTATTTTTTATTAATAGAAGTTTCAAAAATAAAGAGCACTTGCAATATTTTTATTCAATGAAATCATATGATAAACTTCTCTGAATGGAGATTATTAGAGAAGACTTGCTTTTTAATAAGGAATGTCTACTATGACATTCAATAATATATGTGACTTAGTATTTAAGATCTAATGGGAAAACGTTACGTCTATAGCTGGATAGTTGTGAAGAAAATCTGTTTAATCAATCATAATTGAAATTGTACTGCACAATAATCTGATGAGAATCAAAACAATTTTCAATAAGTCCGACTCCAGGGATAATCCTATGATAATAGAAAACTCAAGCAAGAAAGTGCTACACAAAACATAGTTTTCGTTCGTATCGAAAACAAGTAGATCAACTTTTAAATATCTGTTGTACGATAAAAAAAATTAAAATTTCATTCCTTACACTTATATAAATATTTATTTTGCGATCTATAGATCTTATCAAACGTAACATATTAGGCTGTTCTTTTTGTCATGTTTACGATTTTTATTCTTTGCAAACTTGATTGCAACGATATACACATATCTATATTGTGAAAACTAGTTAGAGCTACAATACTATTTTCAAATAATGCTTTTATTTTTGTTTCTTCAACATTTAAGACTTGATTCATTTTTTACAAACATAAAACTCATTGAATATTATCGACGATGTCTTCGATCGTGGCTGGCATTGAAATGGGTGGCACAGGATGTAAAGTAGCAATCAGTGATATTAATGGACAATTTACTGAACAGTATTCATTACAAGTGGTAACAACAACATCGGAAAATACTTTACGTGAAATACATGATTGGCTAGCATTAAAAAAATCGGAAAGACCATTCGTTGCTATTGGCATTGCATGCTTTGGACCTGTTGATCTAAATAAAAAAAGCAAAACTTATGGCTATATTACAACAACACCAAAACCAGGATGGCAATATGTTAATGTAGTTGGTGCCTTTCATGATTTGAATGTTCCGATTGTTTTTGAAACAGATGTTAATGCTCCAGCAATGACTGAAGCTGCACTTCTAGGTGATACATCAGCAGCTTACATTACCATAGGAACAGGTTATAGCACTAATAGACTTCTTGAATAATATTATTCGTTGATATTATTATGTAGGCGTTGGCGTTGGTCTTGTGATTAACTCTCAACCTATTCATGGTTTAATGCATCCCGAAGGTGCACATATTAAAGTTGAACGTATATCTGGTGATGATTATTCGGGTTGTTGCCCATATCATGGTTCATGCATTGAAGGTATGTCAAAAGCTCAAGCAGTTGCTGAACGTCTTAATATTTCACCAAGTCTACTCAGTACGATTCCCGACGATCATCCGGTGTGGAATATTCAAGCATATTATATAGCTCAACTATGTGCAGCAACCATGTATCTTACATCAGTCGAACGTATTATTATTGGTGGAGGATTAATGAAGCGGCAAATTCTTTTTAAACTTGTACGAAAGCATTTTCATCAAATATTAAATAATTATATTAATATTCCAATAATTACACAAAATATCGATGAATATATTTGTCCATCACAACTTGGCGATCTTATCGGCATTCAATCAGCTTTGGATTTGGCACGAACAGTGGTTAATAAAAATTGAATTCTGTATTAAAATAGATTTTTAATGTTGATTTTATATCACAATTATAATAGTTATAAAAATTAATTGAAAACACTTTAAATTTGAATAAAAGTAAAGACTCGGGTACTATTAGCTATTCAAAAGACATGTCTCAGAAAATAAATATTTTTTTCTAGTGAAAAGAAAAGACACAATTTTTTTATTAACATGAGAATGTGTTTAAAATGAAGATCCATAATATTAGAAGAGAAATAAGGTAAATAATACAACAAAGTGAGTGAACTATAAAATTATTCAGCAATTATTTTTTTGAAAAACAGAGTCTACGAAGAAGGTGTTCATTTCTTGCGGTAAAAGTTTTTGAACTGCTAGAATTTGAATTTATACATTAACTTCATTCGTAGAATCTTGTTCAAGAAGTGTATCTTTTCCATCTTGATTATCATCTTCTGAATTAATGAGGGGTGATGGTGAACATGGTGGTGTAGGTGGATCTTTTCGAATGCCCACATATGGTTGATCCCATTTTGTTCGTTCGTATTTCGATTTTAGCACTGTTTGTGTTACTGTGGATATGAATTGTTGTTTTTTTGTTGTAGTTCGATTTGATTTATTAGAAGATTTTCGATCTGATCCTTTTTGACGTTTTCGTTTTAAAATAGATGTATTTGCTGAAGTTGTTGATGGTTCTTTTTTATTCACCGTTCTTGTAGTTGAATGTGGTTGTTTTTCTAAGGGTTTCAATAATGTGTATTTTGATATTACTGTATTCTCTTTTGGTTTATTCGATGGTAAGGGAAATCTGTACATTTTTGTTGTTACTTTTTTAATTCTCTTTTGAAGTTCATAATCATCATTAGTCAGTGAATTATTACGATCTATCGATGATGGAGGTTTTTCTTCGGTGTACTTTGATTGATCCATCTGAGGAATCAATTTTTCATTTGATGAAATGATTTGAGGCGAAGAAAATTGACTTTCTTTGTCTATGTGCAAAGTTTGTTTATCAGGTATAATTGGTGAAGAAACTTGAATAGGAGTAGAACTGCTTGATCTACTTGATGATGTTCTACTCCTACGATGAGTTCCACTATTTGTAAGTAGTGATGAATCACGAAATGTAACAAAATCCTTTGTAGATAAAAGAGTTTGATCACATTGACCATCATTTAGAAAATAATCAGAATCGTAAATTTCGTCTCTAAAATACAATCTAAGATGATAAATATATATTCATAAGAATAAAATATTTCATTTACTGTCGTTTTTGTATTTCTGCTGATGTCCAATATTTTTTCCATGGATATAATGTACTACTTGTATTATTTACAAAATTATTGACTGGTCGAAGGGGTTCTGCTTTAATAGTAAAATGTTTGGATAGTGTGTCAAATAGGCGGGAACTTCTAGCATCGCCATTTGTTATCACTGGAATTGATGTAACAGTTGTTCCACTTCCTATTATTGCTCTAAATGGTTCTCTATTACTAGTATTCTTTTGTTGCTGCGATTGTTGTTGTTGTTGTTGCTGCTGCTGCTGCTGCTGCTGTTGCTTTATTTTGATCGATGCAGACATATCAATAGTTGTTCCTGAATAGTATCGAGCCATTTCATGATCAATAAGTGTTCGATGCATACTATCTTGTGTTTCACATACATTGATTTGATGATGTAGAACACCAGGACCACGTCGAGTCGATCGATTCTTAAGATTAAAAGTAGTTGTACGATCATGTTTAGAATGAATCGTAACAGTTGAGAACAATATTGGCAATGTGATCTGCCTAGAAGTTTGTCTATTGTGTATACGATGAATATCTGAAGCAACTGGTTTTGACAGAGACGGTAAAATTTTGATGATGTCAACCATCGCTGTTAATGAAATGATGGCGTATAACTTTTTTCGTTTTTTTCCGTTAGATTATTTTAACCATCGTGTGAATAATAAATGGCTTCGAAGCTTGTTACTTGTCGTTTAATGGTATTATAGAGTTTCAAACGATTAGTATGTTTGCATTTATGTTGTGAAGCGTTTACTCTTTTCAAGATAGAAGTAGTAGAATAAATACTTATATAAACACCATACTTGTGTTCTAATGTTCGACATGGGAGTGTTGTTTTTAATGCATTGAATACAGAGAATAATTTTTTCAAATAAATTTTTTTATGAAAAAATATTTTTATCCAAAAAATAAGTTTAATCGATGAAATATTTCTTGCAGGTTCATTCAGAGTTTTTTTTTCAAGGATTCATCATTAGCTGTCTTGATAAACGATTGAAAAATTGTATTCGAAATCGATATTAAAATTTTAAATTATACGACGATATCGATCTAATCATGAATAAAGTAGTAATAGAGCAAGAATACAAATGAAGAATAAATAGTTCAAAAGGGGCATACTAGCAATGAGATAAAGAAATATTCCTTTTTACTAATGATTTATAAACAAAAATATATTGCGTTCATTCATACTTGTCAAGTATAATGAAACCTGACTTGTGAATAAGTAACCATTGTTGGCAACCATGAGAGACGAACAACGATGACAACTAAATCGATTTTAAGTATCATTTTTCTAATAGCAAGAACTCCCCATGGTGACAACATATCCATAATCCTTGTGATATCGATTTGATATTCTATATTACACTCTGCTTATAAAAGCAATGTACCAATCGTACACCTGCTGAGAAAACTTTATATTGTACTTTTGATTTTTGTGGGAACTTCGAATTCCACCTTTTTTTTATTTGATTATTGCTTGATTTCTTGTTCTAACTTACCAATGAAATAGCAGATATTACTGTTATTTTGTAATTTAAATTTAATAATAACAAAGCCATATAGAGAAAAAAAACATTTTTTGTGATCCAAATGGTACAACTAGGAAGCTTGATAATACCTTCTGATAGATTCCTATTAGAAATACTGCTATAATAACGATCGATGCATTGTGGAGTGAATTATCGATGTGAAACTAGCATGCATACAACGGATTTATTTTTATTTGAAATTATCTTCAACATTTTTATATTGTTATTTTATTTAAATGATTGTCATGATTATGAGAATGATCTATGTTAGTTATCCATTAAACACACAGCAATATTTTGTTTTTGTTTGTATGATTTTTTTGTTCATGCGAAACAATGACTAATTGACATCATGTAATCAATATATTTTATTAATTAGAAACAAAATACCATATGATTAGTATTTATTCTGATGTTAAAGATGACTTCTTTTGTTTTTTCGACTTATCTTTAGGGTTTGGTGCATTGAGATTAGTATTCATATAGAATGCTTTTAATAAACGCATTGCTTCATCACTTTCAATTCCACTTGTACATTCTAATGGTAATGTATCAGGCATAGCGTCTTGTGCAATATCTAGTACAGAACCACAACCACCAAAACGATCATTTGAACATCCGTAGACAACTTTGGTTATACCAGCAAGACGTAAGGCGCCAGTACACATCATACAGGGTTCACAAGTGACATAGAGAATAGATTCCGAAAGAAGCTGAAAGAGCAAATAATAAAAATGAAACAATAATAAATATGTAAACAGAAAAAAGAAAGAAACTTTTCGTGCAGTTGAAAGATCGTACTGAGCAAAAAACCTATCAAGTGCACACATTTCAGCATGTCTTGTAGCATTTCTAAGTCGAACAGGTTCATTTTGGCCTGACGCGATAATTTTTGAATCATTATGAATGATTACACAACCAACTAAATAATCAAATTAATATTCAGTTCAAATAGACAATGATATGAATAAAATATGTTTATTTACTTGGAACTTCTTGTTGATCTAATGCATTTTGTGCTAATTTAAGTGCTTCGAGCATCCATCTTTGACCTGGATGATTTTGCTGTTGATTTATTAATGCCATAGTTATTCGTGGGCGATTCGCCCGAAAAACAGTTGAAGAAGAAATCCCAATGATTTGTTAATCAATTGGTCTGAAACAAAAAATAGATAAAACCCAGAAGAAAATAATAGAACACACAAAAATCAATGATTAAAATGTAGATTTGAACAATTTTTTCTTAACTGTCAAGTTCATGTTATACTATTTTTATTATATCATTAATCTAGTCATAAAATATTATCCAGCATGGAAAAGTCTCTGAACTACCGAGTGAATTAATAAAAATAATTACGATCAATTTCTCTTTTCATTGATCAATAATAATATCTCTGGTAGCAAAACAAGAAATGGTCATTAATAGAACATCAAAAGAAACAACAATGCTTCCTTTTATCGATTAATAGTATTAATCATATCGAATAATCACAAGTCTATAACTAAATCGATGAGAAACTCATGTAGATCATAAATTATTATTTGATTTTCGATCGAATGATGTTAAATATGGCAGCATAAATGTAATTATTGCTATTTTAATCATTAGCATGAAATGTTCATCATCATATGATTTTCATAAATCATATCACCACTGTTAATCGTTAACGTCATATTGCATCAAAAATAGTTTTCTTCATACATACACATAAAAAGTTACTTTAAGCAGAATAAGTTCATGCCTGATTTTGATCATTATTCGATACTTAATTGTTGTTGCTTTTTATTTACTAGTGGTATCGTGCTATTCTCAGCCAGGACAGACCCTTCTGAATTGGCATTCTGGAAATCAATTAGTTCTCGAACGAACTTATTATTGATAACTAAATAAGCAGCAGTATAGGGTGTCTTTACTTTGTCACTATTGGCTATTTAGTGGAACCAGTTGAAATTATTTTATTCGTTATTTTGCACTATATTCCTCCTTTAGTACCTATTTAATACTCTTTCATAATGGCGAATGTAAATAAGTTGTCGCCTCAAATAAAATTTTGAAGAAGTAAAACTAAATTACACAGTATCATTAATTAATTCATTCACAAAGAAGCTTGATGTATAAAACTTCAATTGATAAAGCAACTGAGATAAATAAATTACTAAAGCGTGAATCTCATGAAAGATTCTCTCATTCGTTAAAACCTTTTTATTTTCAGTAGTACGTAGTAAGAAAAATCTTTGAAATCAACTCAACACAGTATAAGTTCAAAGAAATGTTCCTATTGTAACAATTTCAAATTGTTTAGTTTTTTCATTCTGAAAACTGACTGTGGAAAACAGTTTCTGTTTTTGTTTTGCATGGCTTTCATGCGCAAAGGATTTTCAGCATTCATCTTCTAGAACAGCTCACATATCCATTTAATATGAAGTCTACACGTTGATCTAGTTTCATTGAGAGGTTCTCGTTGAAAATGTTTTATTCAAAGCTCAAATATCTATCTAACAATAAATCCACTCTAAAATGGGTGGGTGTGAGTGTTGGAAGACCAAAGCCACATCCGTATAAAAAAATAGTAAGTTTTACATCACATTACATCTTGTCGTATGAGTTGTTGCAGAATCTGAAGCTCGATCATTTCGATTTCATCTTGAGTATAAAAGCTTGTTTCTGGCAGTGTTCTAATAATACAAATAGCCATTGGACTATGCTCATTTTTTTCCCACTAACTTTTATATCCAAGGTTCATCATAAGACAAAAAAGCTCATTATTGTTGATATTTGTAACTAAAGTGCTAACTGCCTAGTAAATTATCTCCATGCTTTTTGCAATGGAGGCAATATTTTCATTTACTGTTCTGGACTTATTTTTCTTCTCTTGTGAGACTATATCAACCATTCTAATATATGCAAGTTTCAGTATCAGAATTACCGGATAGGCTATTCAGAAATAAAAAATAACGGGTCAGTCAACAGATGTGCATTAATTTTGCTTTTGATTTAGCATAGGAACACAATACTGTAAAACCTTGATTTTGTTTTTGTAAGAAAAACAAATCATCGAGTACATAAATTGATATGGTGAGAAATGTTTTTCGATGTTCTCAATAGTCTTCAAACAACAAATCTCAAATATCTCTTCCGAAATATTGGGCTCACAAATATTTAATTCTCGTATATTTGTTTGTATTTTGTTATCGAGCTATATCTATTTAGTAGAGCCCCGACTTTTCTGAGATAATTCGATAGCTGATCTAGTGTAAGGAAGACTGAAGAAAAATGTTCAATCAGACATTGACTTTGAGGCTATCGACAGCACAAAAAGAAGGTCTTATCTAATTTTACATAAATAAGATTGTTGTATCTCAATTACTAACGTTTATTAGACAATTCCATCAATGTCTTGTTTTGAATAAATAATATTCTCCGATAATTTTTCCATTGGAAAATAAAATTTTTTATTTGATTTCAGTCAAAAGCTGTGCAAAATTGATAATACCAATAGGAACTATAATTATGGCTCGTATCAAACATTGTAAAAGTTTTGACAATTCCCCTTGTTCAATACAACATTTGATCTCTATCTTTACATTCATAGCTCCATTTGAATAATAATAATAATAATAGAGCCTTTCGTGTTGCATGCAGTCATTTCTAGATTCAAAATGTTGTGAAAAATGGTTTCTAAAGAGTTTCTTTCATAATTTTTATGACCTTCGAAGAACATGACGGATCGAATTCTTCTATAAATTTTCATAGCAGACACTTTAGTCTATCTGATAAAATAAGGATCCAATTTCTTCAACGTAGTACATATTTGCTATATCACAAACAAAATTAATGCACAGATTTTGCCTTCATCGTTATCTTATCAAAACAAATAATATATAAAAATCTAACTTAGACACAAAAGTGATGTACATTTCTTGTGGATGATATGTGGTTGTGATAGCATCAAAACATTTCTACAGATGTTAATGGACTAGTACTTGGATGTATTATCGAGCAAAATCGTCAAATATGCAATCGACAAATGCGATTAACCATTCACAGAGTAACATGATCTTATCGTGAAATATCGAAATTATTTCTTTCCAATTTTTGATGTTTCATAGAAACCTATGTATAGAGTAAGCTTTTCTTTCCTAGTACATAAATATATTTCATTAAGGATCTGCCACAAAAGTCTATAGTATTTATATTGTTTTCTACATGGATGTGCACATTATTTTTCGTTTTTTCGAACAATGCTTTGGAATCAATCGTATACTAGAACTCAATTTTCACGCATTCTTATCTCAACTACTGCAGACATTTTCAAAACCAAGCAAACACTTCTTTTATAGCACACTCAAAAATAAATATATCAAAGTCAATATGTGCCCGATGTTAATAATGATGTCAGCATAGTGATTGAAATGATAATTGTTTATGGCATACGCAGTATAATTGAATGATGATATATTATAGGTACCATTCGTTTCACGAATAAAAATAGAAAAAACCTAATGCATTATACATCTTTTATTCTATTAATCGATTATAAATGATCATTTATTTGATTCGTTATCGTTTTATTCATCTCTCTTTTCAGTATAAATGAACGTGTAAATTTCATTTTGTAATACTTCATTTATTGAAATATAATGACTACACTTTTTACTCATGCTTGACATTTCACTTCAACATCGTTTTATAGACAGTTAAAAACTGTGTATATATAAAGATAAGATATGCATAGATGCTAACTAAACTAGTAGTAGTTCATTTCAATGAAATCATTGAAATGAGAAAGAAGGTTAGTTGATTATTACAAAAAAAAAAGAATTATCATATAGAACTCTTATACAAAATCAATTTTTTCTTATAAAAGTATAGAGAAATATATATATATATATATGTATGTCTATAGATCTTTCATTATCAATGATCCCCTGTCGTAGATTAATAACATCATTTGTTGCCAAGGTCAATGAAATGTTTGACGTCTTGTGAATCGATTGGTGTATTTTTCATTTCTCAACAACAAACTAACATTACATTATCTATAATTCTCGTTTGATCTACACATATGTCTATATGGATAAATGGGAAAGAGAACAGTATTATCTATGTGTTGATGTATCCTCGATATTCTACTGAGAAAAACAAGTTAAAACTCAAAATAAATAGAATCAAAACAACTCGATATCAGTTTCATAGATTTGTTCTATAGAGAAATAACATTATTTTGATAAAAAGTATCATTTTATTCAGTATTTTTGACAAGCAGATGATTTTTTCACAATAACTATTAACAAGGACAATGTCTACCAAAAAAGTTACTTCTATGTCTGTTAGCCTTGACACATTATATCGATAGATAGTGTAGAACTCGACTAGGAGTGACGCGTTTAGCAGCCAATTTTTTTCTGTTCTTTTCGTCGTTTTTTTCTTACTCGTTCATTGCATGCCAAACAAAGTGTGTAGCCTACAAAAGAAAGAAAATAAGAAAATGTTCTTTATTCCACTGACGTCTTATTCTATCAACGTCCTGACTAAGGCACGAGAAAAACTTTTTCTTTTCGTTCTCACTGAGAAAACCTTTCCTTGTGTATTGATAATCCATCTGCTTCTATTGCCAGTATATAAACAAGACAAACACAAAGAAATCAGAAGTATTGTCATCATACTATTTTATTGAATTACTTTACTAATTTATAGATATACGCATAATGTTAATCATACGACAATGAATTTTCAGTGCTATTTAAATGCATTTTGACACAAGATTACTTTTTTTTGTCTTTATGATCGAACTCAGATCATATTTTGGTCAGTATGCTGATGATCAAAGTTACTTATCGTCAATTGAATTCAATCGTGGTGGTAATGCAACAAGTCTGATAATTTCATCGCCACATGGTGGTTTTCTTGGTGCAAATTTAACATTAAAAAAATCATCGAATAATGAAACATTATCAACAATATTAACGGAATTGCCTGTAGCTGGTTGTTATAACGATACTGTAAAGCAATGTGTATATACATTAAAAGATTGTTTAAAGTCGTCTAACAAAACCATTTCGTATCATGCCGATGCAAGATGTGTTATCGATCGTAGTTCAACATTATCGATGTATTTATTAACGAGATCTATAGCAAAAGCATTTGTATCAAATCATCATCCGTTTACAATACTGAATAAATTAACTCGTCAATATGTTGATCCAGCTGAAAATTTACTTCTAGGAACATTCTTACTCGAAAGTGCTATTCGTGTGTACTTTGATTATCATCGATTAATAGCTATGGCTAAAGAAGCTATACGCTCACCGTCGCGTGGTCTTTTCATTGAGTTTATCTTTCATCGACATTCTCAAACAGTACAACTTGGTTATGGTTTTGACCCATTCAGTTCATCTCGTCTTAGTAAACCATTGGAATCGACTATGCGTGAATTGATTTCACGTTCCGGTCCTAGCGTCATTATAGGAAACAGCTCATTGGCTTATTTCTTAAGACTTAACGGTTTTGATTATGTTATTCCCATGGAACAATCACAACAACAGAGACAAATTAGATATCTTTTATCAACTTACTCAACACGAATGCATGCTGATCAACGATTTAATGCAATTCTATTCTCATATCCCATCGAACGTTTAAGAAAGCATTCAATCGAAAAAGAAGCAAAGCGTATTGCCAAGGCTATCGAACAGTTTATACAAACAAACAACATAAAGATTCTTTCTTCTTTTGCTTCGCCTTCGTTATCAGCTAATCGAATTGTGTGGTTATTTTTATTATTCTTATCACAATGCTGTACCATTTTGTACAATTATCATTGAAAATATCTTCTTTATTCTATTGTTAATAAAATTTACAAACTATATCAAGAAGATACACAACTAATTGTTTTATTTATTTTATCGATTGAAAGAGAAAAGAAACACAAATTAATCAGTAACAAAAAATTAATTTAGTTAAAGAAAAAATTTAATTCAATCGATTTCTTTTTTCTATCTGACATATTTAGAGATGGATCTTTTGTTTTAGATAAGATCATGTTTTTCATTGCCACAAATTTTTCCGAATGGGCAACTAAATAATGTACAAGATTTACATTTAAATGGTACCGTATAAAATAGAACAATTAATGTAATAAATACAGCAATTGTTATAGCTAACGATGTTGTAACAACTACAAGACGGCGAACATTTTTTCGAAAATTAACATCAGGAAAAACAATCATATTTAACATGAAGCCAATTAAAAAACCAAAACATTGCGAATAATTATCGACTAAGGGGAGTAAACCGACAGTTAATAAGAGAAATAAACATACAATAATTTTGAAAAATGGTATCCATGGCCGTTTTAATGAACGCCAACCAAGAAATAATTCACTTAGATAACAAGCAAGTATAGCTAATTGACTACCACCAGGTCCGACCTGTATTGAATCACGTAAAAATAATGCACTCGCTAAACTTCCAACAAAACCAGACACAATATATATAATCATCACACGTATACAGCCAGCTAATTTTTCCAATGGACGCATTATTGTATATTGAAATATAATTGTTATTAACAAATGAATTAAACTAAATATACGAAATTATTTTTTAATTTAAGAAAACGAAATTGTTTTTTCGTATACCCAGCATGAATGAAAATTACAGTCCAAAACCGATAGACTTGATCAGGCACACGAGCTAAAATTAATTTAACAAAAAGAACATAAAATAAAGAATAATAAATCCAATTTTAATTTATTACCAACAAAGAACTCTAGCATACCACATACACTTTGTATACAATCAACCTAAAAGAAAATTTTACTTTTTTGTTTACTTTTTAATGGCTAGAATAATCATCTTACTTGAGAACATAAATGAGCTCGGGCATGAAAAATACCACGACGACGTCGACAATCATCTCTTGATGTTAAAATACAATCTCCTAGTACGCCAGTACAACAGGGTCTCACTAGAAACAAAAAGAAGTTGTTAGCGACATCCCTGCGACAGTATTGTTGCTAATCCAGTGACCGAGTACGATAGATCTGTTCAATGTACTTTTCCTCGTTTCTCGAGAAACATCTGCGTTGAAAAATATCAAAGCTTGACTTGTCTATTTTACAACTACTTTAGATTGTGTTTCACGAAAATGTTGATAAGTATTTATAAATGAATTTTGTTTACGAATAACATACCTATATTTGTACATTGCATATGTGGGTATAACGATATATTATTTGATATTCGACTATAATCTTGTTCAAGACAAATCTAAACATAAGATAAAAGGAACTTTCGAATTTTGAAAACATCATTGAAAGTTAATCAATTCATAAAAATGCCTTAACTAGTTCCTGACATCGAATATTTTGATTCTTCTATGCATTTTCACGAGTTTTAATTAGAAAATTTTCCATGTTTGAGAATGCAATAGGTTTTTAAAGTTTCTAAAAGTCGATGGAAGATGTTGACCTCAATCGTTTAAGAGTGTCAACTGAAAATCCAGACATGAAGACTGCAATTGTTCTAGTTTACTGAAAGAAATACCATAGATAATTGTTCTATTTCACTCAGGCATGATAATAAATAGAATCGTTGCGTTTGTATTTACTATGCACATGTGCATATATTTTATTAAAAATTTCGAATATAAATAACAGAAATATTTCATCGGATAATCTCATAGAATACATTTTTATATTGAAAAGTAATTTGATGTAACTTGATAAATTGATATTGAAAATAATTTTTATCGTGAAATCAAAACATGAGAGAAATTTTCTAGAGTTTTTACATCGTTCGTATTTGTTTGTGCCAAATTATTCTATGAACAGCGATATCATATATACATATATAGACCCATCGAATCTTCTGATTTCACAAGTTGATTTCTAGTGTTTCTCTACTTGGGACTCTTGTTGAAACTTCGAACCAGTAAGAGAATTGGGGAACTACTGAAGTGTCTAATAGTAACATCAGTTTATAGTAAATTTTATCAACATCCGACAGAATAATAGAAATCAATGTTTGTATAGGAATACTTTTAAAAATCAATTGTTTCTACATTATTACAAGATCACTTATTTTGGTAAGAGTATTTTACTGAGTTTTTTTTTTATATTGAACTCTCTATTCTAAATCGTAATATCAATGATATCATTCAACATGTTCACACAAGATACTAAGAATCTATAAAAGTTGTTGAAGTTAACCACAAGAAGCTCTACTATCATTAATTTCTCTAATGAAAACAATGGTGTAATATCGAAAATAATAACATTTTTTTCATGCTTTAAATCATTATTACAAGTAAATGTTAGAAGGCTCTATACATAAAATAGTAAGACTGGTCTAGAATGCAAAAGTATTGATACAAGATCGATTTCGATCGATTTAAATTTATCAAAATCAAAAAATATCCTGATATTGCTCGTTTTTGACAATTATATGTGTTCTTCAAATTTTAGGAAAACTTTCTTACTGAAATACGATGCAACAGAACCGTATTACACAATTTGACGCTTACTTCTGTAGAGATTCTACTATTATTAGAATACTAAAACAAACATGGCTTTCGCGATATTTAAACGTGTAGCAGCAAAAAGATAAATATTAGGATTCTTATGTCTACATCTAATGTGAATATACATTTAATCCTTGTTCAATTTCTCAGAACTCTTACAAATGATCATTGGACAGAAAATCTTACGAAAGCAAGTGTTTAAAGAGCAACTACGATGAATCGATATCGAACATACCGGCCATTTAACAGCATTGGGTGACCACTTGAAAATTTTTGAATCAACTATTGTTGACGTCCATGAACTTTCATCTTCTCGTAGAATATTTCCAGTTAGTTTTTTCGTACAAGTTCTAAAATTATTCGAATAGATTACAGAAAAAAATATTATGCCTATATGTGTATGTATATATTGTAATTACTCTGGTGTGAGACCGCATACAGCTGGATAGATCACACTGTTGATTTCAGTTAAGTTTTTACTTTTTAATGGAATTTGATACCATGTCAACGCAGCTCGTGTCTAAAAGCAAAATTCGTTTTCTTATTTTTTATAAGTAAAATCATGCGTACAAGGCATTGCTGAGATAGAGTTTGCATACAACGATTTGCGATGGAGTCTATACAGCAACCCGATATTGTTTCTAATTTTGCTTGTTTTTCATATCGACCATTCACTTCATCGTGTTTACGCATACATGGTGTATATTTCGCACCTAAACGAATTAAATCTGCTGGATGTGGACCAAACCATATATTCATCGTTAAGTCAAATCGTTGTTGATTAAATATTGAAGTGTTATTCTAAAGAATGAGAAATATTCTTCTTTTTCTTAAAGAAAACATTGTTATTTTAAAGTGAAATACTTACAGACTGTGTTGATGTGAATGGAGCATAGCCATATACAATTAATGAAATAGCACAAACAAAAATTTGTACAAATGTTACCCAATAAGTAAAATAAGGACGATAGGAGTGTTGAATTTCAACTAAATTTTCTGATTGATTGTCTTTACAAGACAAACATGAAACAAATTTATTTAATGGTGGATATTTAACTGTAGCTATAAAAGAAAAGATAATAGATATTCTTCAATCAAACAAATAAGTAACTAATTACTATGTGGAAGAATGTTCTTTCTTGGAGTTTGAAGAAGATCATTATCAGTTTGCGTACATTGAGCACTAATTATTCTAGATTAGAAGAAAAAAGTCAATATTTTACTTTCTCCCATAAAGTTTTTCATTACCGATGATGTGAATTATCACCATCATTGCCATCGAATTCAGCTAGTTCGTTTGAATCTTGTTGTGTTAATACAATATTTTTTAAACATAGACTAGTTCCATTCACTTGTTTATCTTCATCATCTTCCTATAATCAAAATGATACGATTTATATGATTTCAAAACTTAAACAAAAAACAAAACGAAGAACAAAACAAAACAGCTTAAAATTTAGGAAAAAGCAGACAAACATGGATATGATTAACCTCATAATAACATGTAGATGCTCTCCTAGATGTTGAGTTTGATATCTCATGTACCTTTTGAGTAAGGGTTATTTAGTCAAATATTAATAAAAAAAAAAAAAGAAAAGACCACTATTAAAACTTACAGCAAGTAAATTACGAACACCAGTTACAGCTCGACTCAATATTGAATCATTTTTTATATTTGATCTATCACAATCCATAGTGAACGATGTTGCCATTGGAGGTGTATCGAAAATAGACCTTTAAATAGATTGAATTTTTAAAGATTATTGGGATTAATTTCTTTTTCTTTCGTTTTACTTTTGTTCGACATCGTTACCATGTTCAATAACAACTTCATCTTTTAGTTCTCCACCAAGCATACTATTTTTACTTAAAAAAGTATAACGTCGTTGCTGCCAGTGATCTTTGTGCAATGTTGGACTAGTAGCGATTGCTAATGTTGAACTAGCATTCGCTTGCATAACACTAAACGAAAGAAAAAAACAATCGTATATATTCAAAAACAAAAAAAAACGCTGTTTCAAAATAAATGAAAACTAAGAATAGGATATTAATTAATTTCATTCATTACACTGATTTTTATGTATCTACCGATCATATCGATTGACTTGTTCAGATAAAGTTCGTCGCTTTCTTACGGCACCCACTGTTATATAACCTCCTGGTAATTTCTTGAGAATTAAACCATTTGAAGGCATTGATATTTGTGAGAAATGTCGTCGTTCATGTTTCAATAATGGTATTAGACCACTTTCGTGTTGTTCTTGTTCATCGGCACCTTTTTCAGCCATTTTATTTGGTTTTACAGTATACGTTTACTACTGTATAGATTGCTAATTACGAAAAAATGATAAAGAACATTAAGACTAGTTGCTTATTAACGATAGAAAGTAGACATATTTCGGCAACTAATGATTGCAAGAAAACAATTCCTCTAGTTGAATTTCTCATTAACATTTCATTTAAAGTAATGCATCATCGTGTGAGATTAGAAATTTGATAGATAATGTGTGTAGTTACTCTTATTTAATAGAGAAAATAATGAAGATCTTTTTAGAAAAAAATAAACTATAAATTAAATCATATTTATCATTCTCGATGCTTGTTATTTCTATGAATAGATAAAGTCAATGATAATATGGAACAAGCAAGAGTAAGTAAGCGTTGATATAACTGAAAAAAGACAAACCCTGTCAGCTATATATGATTGATAGTGGTACTTTGATGCGCCTGTCACTGTTCTTTCATTATCTCAGTGTTTACATCAGTACACAAACATGCTAACTCCTAGTAGTATAACAGATTACTTGAATAACCAAACAGAAGTTTCAAGAAAATATCTTTCATCATTGCCATTGTTATTTGCTGAATATCAAATAAATAATTCATATTACCGTTACCTTTTTGACTCGCATATAAAATCACTGGTATCAACAATGACAGGAGCAGATGATGAAAAAGAAATATGATCTTTCCTTTGTTTTTCATAATATTCTTCCATGATTTGTCTCTCGTCAAAATCAACGGTCAATAAATGATAATTAATCGAAGAAGAAAATGATGATGACATATCATTATCTTTTTGTATTCTTGTATCAATTTTGCAGTAAGCAAATATATCTTAGCAATAAAATGAACCGTCTTCAACTAGCTTGAAGACACATTTATAAATAACTGTAAGTGAAAAAAGTTTTGTTCTTGTTATTGTTCTATCCTGCACTCCATGCGTGTAAATACGTAACGAAACTTGTTACTTAGATTCAATTTTTTTCTTTTTTTTTCTCTCCGTTGGCCTTGCTTGCTCTTGACTATCAACATCATTATATCGCCCTTTTTCTTTTTGTTCGTTTATTCTTTCGAATAGCATAGAATCATTATATAGAAGGATTTCCCTTCGGACTTCGACTGTATCCATATCGTATCATCTCATGAAAGAATTGATCGATTAATAAATTAATTATTAATCTGAATTTTAATAATAGTTACAACATAGAGTGACTGTAAAATAAATGAAAACTGGAGTATCAAGGCAACTACAGGTTCTCCTTGAATTTATGCCATCAAAAATTTACTGTTATAATGCAAGAATGGGGGAATTGAGCGTCTTATGATAAGCAATTTTGAAATCGATTATGTGATAAAAATGATATGAAATAATTTACCGCTTCGTTAAATTGCACCAACCAATTGGATCGTTAACGACTGATGATGACGATGTCGGGGGAGTTTTTTCACGTTCATGAATATTTTCGACAGCCATATTCCATAATTGGCGACCATGAGATAAGCTACTATTAAGATTTCCAGAATTACTGGGACTATTTGGTGATGATAATGATATGGAATTTTGAGGGAATGCGCCTGTCAATGAACGAGCTAAATAGAATTTCATGTGAAATGATAACAAATTCGAATTGTTACACATACTTTTTTGAGAGGAAAAATTCATAGTATGATTCGTATTATTTACTGCCATTGAATGTGTTTCGAATTATCAGAATAAAAAATCATATCATTCTTTTTGCTTTTGAATACAGCAATTCTGAATTCATAACAAAAATATATACAATACAATTAATTATTTAACAAAAATGATTGGACATTTTTATTTGTCAAAGAGAGACATCTTGAAGATATATATGCATTAATTCTCCTTTTTCTCTCGAAAAGATGACGCTTCAAAAACGAATATAATCATCAATCTATGATTTTAATTATTTATAATATATCATTCATAATTATTATTGAACTTGTCATATAGAACTAGTTCGTTCAATGGTCGTATGAATTGCATATTACTTTAAAGTAAACTGTCAAATATTTCATTTGAAAAGATTGTGAAAATTTAATTTATTACTGTTACAAAGATTGTCGAAAGAAACAACTTCTTGATACGATAATATTTGTTATCAAATATATGTTTGTTAATTTTTGATAAGAATTTTGCTATTATGAAATAATCTAATAAGAATTCACTTTCTGTTTACATTGATCAGCTTATCTTTACAAATAATGAATGTCTATCTTGCTCCATTAACTTTATTGTTATTTTTGTTCGTTCTTCACTGTTTATGTTTGTATTAAGAGATAACTGCCAGCATATAAGATTACCATAAAGAAGAAAAACAATCAAACACAAAAACTACTAGTAGCTATAATTTTAATGTACATGTAAAATTTTTGGTCAATGATTGTTCGAAATGTGGTGTATAACTGTAGTTGGTCACAAATGATAATTTTCATCCTAATTATAATTAATCGAACATGATAGAAAGTTTGAAGCTAATTTTTAAGGTGAATTTGAGTTATCTATAAGATTTACATATAACTAGAGTTTAATTTATTTATCAACACTACACGTACTGCCTATTTTTATCTTTCTACTATTTCATTGTTATTGAGAGATGTATATCGAAGACTTGTTTATTAAATTTGTTAGCTTTATGTTTTATTTCAAAATTCAATACAGATTAATTAGAAAGAACGTTAACCAGATTATCTGTACCAATTAAATATGAGCTTATTTTGAATAATTCCCAAACATTGTCGCGTGCTTAGCAACAGCTAAATATCTGATGCACAGGAAAAAAACTAGCTCTCTAATCTATTTAGTGAATGACATTATTGGAGATAAGTTGAAATAGAAAAGCGTAAAAGCTTCGGTCTATTTTTATTTAAAATAAAAAAGATGTTAGAAACTGTTTGTAAAATAAGTTGAACATATTATCAAAGATGAATGAAGCATACAAAGAATATCTTTCTAGTGAAGAGTTTACAATGAAATTTTTTTGTTTAAGGCGAAATGTTTACTCATTTAAAATATCTTTATTGACGTTTTCACTGATAGTTTCAAGCCTTATTTTATCATTTTCTGAGTTTTTCCACATTTTATATTTAGTTTTATTTAAAAATTTAATTATAAAGACTTCTTGCACATTTAACTAGATGCTAACAAATTATCTTTCACTCTATTAGTTGTATTTTATTCGTCTTAAATACAAAAAAAAGGAATATTCCGTTGCAAATTAATATAGAAAATAACGAAAAACGCCGTTTCAATTGTTAACTATCGAATCTATATTACTATAAACCAAGTGGACTATAAATTTCAAAAAGTGTTGTTAGTTGATTTTGAATATCTCCATGAAATATTCTTCAGTTAAAACACTTAGTACTGTTTCTCGACTTTTACTATACGTAGCCAGAAATCATATCAGAGACATTTGCTATCAGCTAAATATTGATCTACGAAAGCATGAATTAGTAAATTAAATATATTCTTCAACTATGCTAGTTATTTGACACATAAGAGACGTCAAACCTTCAATGAATCCTCTAGTGATCACCGCGATGTTATAAAAAAAAGAATGAGATATCTCACACCACGTCGTTGACTTTTTTTACACACGGAAATATATTAGAAGTTGCAAAAAAATATTGACTGATTACATTATTACTTAATCACTGAGGACATATATTTAAATAAACACGAGACGGCCCGTACATGTATCATTAAAAATATTCTTTCACCTGTATTTCTCCTTTTTATGATATTGACTAAATCAGAAAGAAAAAATTTAATTACTTCTGTTCTCTACTTGAAACTATAACTTTATAGGATAGAAAGAAGGCTGCGCATGATTTTGTAAATTCTGTTACTCTCTCTTGCTTATTCAAATTGTCCTTGTATCGATAAAGATATTTTGCATGAATTGAAATATATTTGTTTGTTGTCACTATGGTATTAACATATGAACGAGACAAATAATCACATCACTATCGTTATTAAAGCAGTGGCTTCTTTGAATCATTCGTCGTAAGAAGAGAATTCCCTAAACAATTTTATTTGTCAAAATATTTCGCATTTTGTTTCGTAACAAGTGTCGGATGTTTATCTTTTACAGTGGATAAAACATACACAGTCCCTTTCTGTTGATATACCTTTTGCATTAAAATTGTCGCCGAATAGGTTGTCCAGGGTGATGCTATAAATATTGGAGCTTGATAAGCTATTTCCTGTTCCAGTACATCAAATAAATAAGGATCTAACACAAAATCCATATGATTCAATAACTGACGTGAAGTAGTAAATGGAATTGACAGACTATCAGTCAATTGTTTCATGTCAGTTGAGTTTAGATATGGACACATTATATGTAGATGTGTAAAATTAACTTTATCATTGATCAAATATAAAATTTGTTTAATATACATCGATAAACTCATGACAACATGGTCGCCTATTCTAATATGTACAACAGCTAGAAATCGAAAATTAATTTGAGAACGATTTTTTCTAATGGCTAATTTAGGTAATTGACTAATTAACTGCGATGCCATACGTTGAAGTAATGGGGTACGACGTAGGAATTCGAAAATTTTCTTTGTGTAATTATTTGGATTTGAAAAAAATTGTCTAAACATCATATAATGAATATGAAGAAATATAGACGAACAATTTTTAGACTTGCTAAATAATTCATACAGCTGAAAATTGTTAGTAAGATTCATTGAGCGATGAAAATCAATATTTATCTTGAAATAATTTTGCACTGGTATCAATGCATTCTTTGAATACCACATTCTACCTCTTACGAGTTCATATTGTTGTATGTAACAATCTATCATCACTGTCTTTTGATTGATTTTGATTTTTTCTATAAATTCATCTAGCGTTATAAAATTAATAACTTGCCGAAGTTGTTTCAAATCAAAAAAATGATCAAACCATTGAATTCCTCTAGCACTCTGTCCATAATGTGGATAGAATGGTGGTATAACTAAAATATATTTATTTAACATTGCTATTATACCACACTTGATAAAATCTCTTAATTGATTGTTAGGACCATAATGATTGACACACCATAAATATTGAGTAGATGTACGACTGGATATTGTTGAAGTGTTATTGGCAAGAATCTGTTTAACACGATTATGTGTTTCTCGCCAATGAAAACGCGAAAACTGTGTTCGATTATTTAGATATAAAGTAATTGTTAACATCGCCATGCCAATGCATATTGTGAATAAAAACCTGCACCATACAGTTCTTTTAACCATAGAAATAAATCAAATAAGAATATCGATGTTTTTTATTGGGTAAATATTTTATAGTAATGCCGCCTCAAAATAATGGAATTTATGTTCTGAAAAAAAATCTTGATCATCTGTCAATAGTGGTTATAGAAGCATGGCCTGATTTTTTTCTTTTTACTTTTCTGTCATTCATTTATGCATTCATTCAAAGTGCTTCAGTATAAGCTGCGTGCTGAAAGGCGAAAATGTACACATAAAGCGCGTGTGTCCCAGCTACACTATTCTTTATAGGATGACTACGTCGGTGATTGCGAATGTTGATTGTAGATGCCAATCAGAGTGCTGCTTTTCTTTTACATTTGATCATTTTCTGTTTCAAGTTTACTGCATTAGTCAGCGTGGTAGCGCTTCTAGATGGAATATTAAAACATCATATTCTATTCTTAAAGCGTGTACACACATTACTCGACATTCGAATTTAATCGAGTAAATTTAACTTCATTTGAATAGCGTCAGTTGAAATCTCGAATCTCAACCAAACTACATCAACCTACAATTCTAGCATATTTATTGTGAACTTGTTTTCTCGCCATTTCTATCATTCTTCTTTCCTCAGTTCCATAGTCCACAAGTGAAAGAGAGAGATAAAACTATTTTTCTGATCTGCTAGAGCTTGTTTAGAATTTGAATTTTCAATTAAGATTTCATCAATTCAATTGAAACCTATTGATTTTAACTTATTCCAAAAATTTACATCATTATAAAATTTGAGAGAATATTTTGTCGATAAATGGACTACGTCTTAAATGTTTATAATACTGTGACAAATAGTAAAATCTTTGACGAGTATTTGGAAATTGAAAAATATAATTTCCATATAATTCATAAGATAAAAATTTCATTGAATCAATTTAATCTGCAGTTTTGTTAATCTTCTAAGAGATTGAAGATAAAAAATCAGTATAATAGTCAGAGTTACTCCAATTCTGCAGGTGGCGGCAATGTAGCCCCCCCC
>CAJNYU010001359.1:0-61235 GCA_905331475.1 Rotaria socialis
CAACTGAAATCAGATTATTCGAAGAAAAAGTTCGGGATCGCGCAATGAACTGCAACGAAGCAACACAAACTGTTATTGATAATTGTTTGGTCAATCTATCCGATAATGCTATTGCTCGACTCCCTAACTTTAAACATGTTAATTAACCGCGATCAATTTTCGTTCGACCAATTTTCGCTTTCCCGAACCTGATGTAGCCAAACCGAAACATCGCCCACATTCCGCATTAATGGATCAAAGTATTCATCTATAATAACGAAAACCACAATCCTTAGTAATTTTCATGTACTGAGTGCACGAATCTTAGTTTGGATAACAATATCAGAGTGCTTGAAGAACTACCTTTATTTCTTCTTGACGCGAATCGAATTCAAAAAAGATTTGTGTTTTGGTACATTTGACAAACCTAAGTCTTCTGTGGTAAATAAAATTATATTAAGAGAAAATAAGAAATTGTCGTAAATTATTGGAATTTCATTGATTAATTTGCAGGTGAAAGAAAAGTATTTTTTGATTGGTTTATGAAAGTATAGAGATATTTTGGAGAAGTTGAATAAATTATCCAGCTAAATAAGAATATACATGAAAAGGATTAAAACAAAGTACAGCAATTTTTTCATAAATAGATGTTAATTTACTCTTCCTAGGAGCTCAATGTGAATTATCTGAGTTAAGCAAGTAAATATTTCAAACTATATGACAACTAGCAGCCACTCACTTCAGTCATAATTCATTTTACAACAGTTGAAGTAAACAATACTAGACCGGGTATACATGATAAAATATCTCTTTATTAGACAGGCACTTGCCTTTATTTTTATTCGAAATACAAAATAAGCATACGAAGAAAGAACAAGAACACAAAGAAAATAGAATAATATTCTAACTCATCACTGTTCATGTGGATACATCTTAAGAACGTTTTTTGCTTCTAGAAGAATAATGCTTGTTTCAGTCTATTAGAAATGGATATTTCCTCATTATTTCAATCATACGATTGTATATAAAGCTTTTACCTAAATTAGTTAAAAGAATCTTTAAGCATAACAACTTCCCGTGCTTCACTGTAATGTTTTCACAGATAGTGATGTTTGGACAACGAACGGAACTTAATTCAATAATAGAAGAAGAAAAACAAAATTTCTAGAATGGAATGACGATTTAGCGAAGTGCACCAAGTTTCAAAGCGAACTTCGTGATTTAATATACTTACAACTGTATACAACTAGGAATGTAAAAATAAGACAACATTCTCTCGGAAAAGAAGAATTGTTTTGAATCTGAACAATTCTAAAAGTTTTAGAAAACAATTTCGCGTACACTGAAGACAATTTTTGTTATAGCTGCCGATTAACTCGTAAAAATGAGAAAGATGAAATTTTAATACTAGTACGGTTTTCCACTATGTTTAATGGGTTTCCGAGACATTTTGTCGGAAACGCACAGGCGTCTAATAATTTGGAAATCTTGAAGGGCTTTCGAGATATATTCCAAAACCAAGCTAGTATTCTGGCATACGCTTTCAACGGTTCCGATCCCCAGAAACCCAAAAGGCTCCCCAAAAAAAGTGGTCGAAAACCGATAGGTTGCTGACGACATGCTTTAAGTTTCCGAGGATAATTTTTGGGTTTCGAAAATTGTTTGATGGTTGCTGATAAAACGGTTAAAGGTTTCCTATCTGAATTCTCGAAAAACGAACCGTTTCAGAGGACTCGGAAACCTATAAGGTGATTTCAAAAACTCAGCTTAGAGCCGAAAACCTTTCCGGATACGCTTGTGAGTTTCCAAAAAGGTTTGCGAAGGGATTTCGGTTTCTGTGGAAACGCTTTTTATTTAGTGTGCATTGAAACGAAAAAAGGAGATTAAATCAGTATGATCGAAAGTTACATTGGTAATAATTGTGCTGTACAGTGTGTGAATCTTGGTCACGTGGTTTCACCAAATAATAATGACGATAATTTACAACAACGCCAGAAAGAGTAAAAAAAACACTTCCACACAAGCAAAGTCCAGCTGGTCGATTATTTCCGAATGGACTATTGGTGTAGTACTGTGGCAGAAAAAAAGTAGTACCAACTATGAAGAATGCACCTCCCAGACCGGAGAATATATCCATTAGCAAGCATGAGATATCGTTGAATAAATTCACAAAATGAAATCGATGATCAAGTCGATCGGTTAGACTTGTACAACCTGCTCGATAGACCTTCCAGCTTTGAGCTGCAACCACGACACTTGAGGCTGATATAACCAAACAGAGACCTATGACAACATAATTCTCGAAACACGGTATAAATAGAATCGAGCCAGCAAGATAAAGCACAGATCCACATGCCGAAAGAAAAAAATTAAACCCAATTTCAGCTCTTGTTATCTGACCAAGAATCGTTCCTTGTTCATAACGAAAAAGATCAGCATTCTCTTTTTCGTAAACTTCTTCATATTTTTTATAACAAAAACAGCCGAGCCTGGAATACCACCAATCTACCAGATCGGAGAGAAGAAATAAAAACGAGCCAATAGTATAAAGCCAACCTGCTGCTGCAGCTGTACTTGGACCTGCTTGTCGTAGTCGATCCAAGAACATAGTAGATGCGCCAACGAAACATAGGGATGCTATGAAGTAGTTTATGCCATGAAAGAGTCGCCATAGAAGAGAACGAGGCCTATCGAGCAAATTTTCTTGTGTCACAGAGACTGACTCGGTTGCTTTATTCATGCTTATGGGCATAGATCCGTCGGTGTAATCGTGCAAATGATTTTCAATTGTCTTTGATGAGATCTCAACGTATGTAGTCATATGTATGAATTGAAGTTTGATCACTGAAATCTAAAAACATAATAAATCGCTAATTCATCGGTCACTATCGAAAACGCGTGGTTCTAAACCAGTGAGAACGATGGTTACTAGTAGAATTTCTGGTATATAATTATACTCGAAAATTATTTGAATGAATCTGACTCAAGATTCTGCAATTTCATGAAAACTTTGATAGTGGTATTCAAACGCAGTGCTTTTCAAATACTTTATGAAAAAAAGTCAGTCATTAATGAATACGATAAATTCATTTATGTGCGAATTTCCATCATCAAAAGTAGCAATAAAAGAACAGTTCAAAATTGAATCAAGATAGGTTAACAGTTTCTTAGAAAGTTCTTGGATATTCAGTAGTTGTGATGTAGTTTACTATTTTTATACTCACTAATCTTCGGTATGTATGCTTCTCATGAATCGTGAAGCCCTGGGATAATATGGTCGTAAAATATTGACTTCTGTTATCGACCAATGAAACCTAATAACAAATAACGCTCGTTCATTCGACTGCCTTGAACCTCGGGTGAGTTTTTGACTCCATTAGTACGTTATACATAGTCATTTTTTCTGTTTTTAGTGCCGTTTCGTCAGTCGTGTGATTATCTGTGTAGTTTCGTGAACAGATGAATCCGTTCACTAGTAAAGGGTGGAGGTGTTAGGTAGTGGAGCTGTACATGGTCCACTACCTTTCTTTTTATTTGTCTTTCTGTTTCTGTTTCTCTTTCTTTTTTCTTTTCTTTTGTTTTTCTCATCTTTTGTTTGTTTGTTTTCTTTTTTTTCTCGCGGATAAATCTCTATATATTCTTTTGTTTATGTTTGAAATAAACAGTTTATGTATTTTTCCACGTCTGGTCTAGATAGACTAACAACCTATTTGAGATTTATATTACTTAAATCATGTTCTGAAAAAATAGTATCTTGCTTCAAGCCAAAACCATCTTTGGAAAAATTATTGAGCATTAAAAAATATGATGCAGTATGGAACTTTTTCAAACATCCGGAACTATTGAGAATCTGAGATGGCTCTTTAAACTAGCTAGAACCCATGATGGTTTATTAATGAGCGAGTGAAACCTTAAAAGATTCAGTATCTTGGCGAGAATCATAAATAGTTTCATATGACACCATTTTTGTTTTCAGAGTATACATTCTGGTTTCGTCTTCATACGTTATGTATTTCTTATATGTGCAATCCAACTCGAGATGCACATAAGTCAACCGCTCTTTTTCATTCTTTCTTTCCTCTCTCTCTCTCTCTCTCTCTCTCTGGATATCTCTATTGTGTCTTCTTTCCTCCCATGCGTGACGACGTGAATAATGGCATCATTTCTTCGATTGGAATTTAAGTGCATTTATAGAATAATGCATCATCATCTTTATATACAAAATAGCCTAGTCGAAGAAACAAATACCTTTTCTTCCTTTGTTTCTTTTCTCTCTCTCTCTTGTTTGTGTGTGTGGGTTGTATAGTATAAATAGAAAAAAAAGAATAATAAAGAAAAGATTCAGATTCAGATTAGGAATCGAAAATATGAAATTTGTTGTTGATTGGTTAAATAGAAACATAAATTTCTATTTTGTGAATTGATTCAAGTTACAGCCGGGCCTCTGTAACACTTTCTATCTCAGTTTTTTCAATATCTTCATATTAAACACAAAAATGCATGTTTATCTTTCCTCATTTTTGCTTTCATTATTAGCTTCACTGCTATATTGTAAAAAATCAAACACACCGCTAATGTATAAATGTCGATGATCGAATAAGACTACTTACCAGCCGATATCAAAATGCTTATTTTTTAATGCGAGTTTACAAGAGGTATCACTTTGTATATGTAGGCCTTACATATTTTTTCTTTTTTTCTAACATAAAATGCTTACCTGAGCCAATGAAGTGTGACTCTAATTTCGCTACTTCTTACTTTCGCATATCAAAACATTGTTTCATGTACACTGCAACTTCACCAAATAAGTGATCCATGTTTTCCTTTCGGTTGTGACCGGTGCAAAAAAAAACGATGGGCATCTTACTATTTCTTTTCATCAAGTTAGCGCGGGGATGGCTATATAAAATAACATTAACCAGACCCAGGCCCTGACACCGACACCCTAAGAAACCATTTTTGATGCAAAGGCAAAATAATCAGCCCCTGCGCGTAGAGTAATAACCCTTTCCGATCAAACAGTAGAACAATCGATCTCTGTACGTAGAATGATAAACCCTTTCGGCACTAGTACAATTAGCCGCAAGGCAATTCGGCGCAATCAATTCGCCTCATGATCAATTCGTCGCATATATATATAGGAGAGGATAAATTAATTGAATTAAGATATTTAGTGTAGAATGTTGTTTAATTAATCACTGTGACAAATGGTTTTTTTTAGAGAATAATGGTTTTTTTTAGAGAATAATGGTTTTTTCTTGATAATACTTTTTTTTTTAACAATAGAGATCTGAATTTACAGATTTTTTTAGATTAAATTAACTAGAATTTTAATGACAAAAACTCAATGGAATTGAATTAAAAATGAATTAAATTTTTTCTACTATGAAAATTAAAATTATATAGAAATAACATTTTTTATTCAATAATTCGTAATGATTCAAATTAGTTATCGTTATTTGGAAAAAATATGACTTAAGCCGTAACACATAAAAAAATAAGAAAATCTAGTATTTGAGTTACATATGTGTTGATAAGATTCAAAATTCTTCAACAAATCATACCTGATTCCTGAAATTCAGTCTTCTATATTCCAGAGATAATCGACGACATTTATTTATTAACACAATTTGTAGACGAAACACTACTTCTATTTGTAGAAAATGTAAAAAAAATAATTTGAAATACTCTACATGAAGTCTAAATCAACCTTAATCATCTTTTCTTAGAATTCTTCCCAATTTAAATTGCACCAATTTTAACTTTAATTTTAAACTTTCAATTCTAATTTTTATGAGGGTTTAAAAATTTATTTCTCCATCCAATAATTCTTTTAAATTTCAATCTTCGGAGTATAAACGTGAAGCATATTTTGAAAATATTTGAACCACTTTATCCACTAACCGAGCATCTTTACGTATCACAGAAAACTGTCCCAGACAGTACTGAACGAATCATATATTCAAAAAAAAAGTGAAATTTGCTTTCATTGATTTCTTTTTTAGGTGAGGATTTCATCAGAATTTATCCCCTTAAAGGACTGGAATCCTATTTATCATCAGACTCTTTGTATTTTAAGAGAAAATTCTTTAAGAAATCTTTTCATAAGTAAATTATTGCTTTTTTCGAAGCCATCCTATAATGCTCATGTATATTTAATAATTCAATAACAGCGTATACAATTTACATGATTAATTAAATAATATTCTACACTAAATATTTTAATTCAATTAATGTATCCTCTCCTATATATGCGACGAACTGATCTTAACGAATTGTCGCGCGACGAATTGTCTTGCGACGGATTGAACGGTCACCGAATACAACATTAAATTTCTGAATAATATGAAATCATCTAAAAATCAAAGGAAGTCTAAAACAGTATTATCGAATTGAAATTTCTTTGAGTATCATTTCAAAATCACAGCTTACTTTAATGTAGATCGCTTCCCGAAAAGAATGAAAATACACTGTTCGAACTAGCAACTATTTTTACTTCGATGCATCTCAATGTGTTTGCTACTATTTAGCCAAATCACTAATCAAAATGCCCTTTAGCAACATAGGATTCTTACCAAATTGTAAGAAGACACCAACCATTTTCTGTCAACCTATATTAATTACTGTACACAGCAAGGTACACGGTAACAAATAAGATTAGTAACTACTTTCACGTAGGTCCTCTCACTTTATACACGACCTTCTGCAGGCAAGATATAGTCATACTAGTTTTGTAGCCCGTGTCGAGTTGTGTAGGAAACCATATTTTGTTTCCAGCGAAGTCATGCGCTAAGTGCTACAGGTAGGGCTCAAAATCCGATTTTCTAGAAATCCGATCTGGTAAACCAACAACTTTTGGTTTTTGTGAACACGATATGAAAATCTTAATTCGGCCATTGGATAGAGCATAAAAAGTTGTATCTATGCAATACTTTTCGGGTGTGTACATAATAATCTCGAAGCGCCCGCGTACCTGTAAAAGCCGGGAAAATGCGATTTTTGCTAAAATTGAGCACTCTAGAAAACCTACACGCGGAACTAGATATCATAATTTCTTCGAACCAAAATGAAGCTTAAGTAACGGTAGTTCGAAATAGCTGGATTATATTCTCAGAATGCATTGCTTAGTTGAGATATTCGACTTCTAAAAACCAGGGATTCCTGAAAACCCTATGTCAGGCCTTCATTTTCTCGAGAACCACACGCCAGAATTCATTCAAAATTTTTTTTTCAGTAGCCTTGAGTAAGTACTACCACTCACTAAAATATCAGCTCCCTCATCCTGGAATTCCGAAACTTATGATGCTTACTCTGAAAGAAAAAAAGAAGTTCTGCAGAACCCTTTTATGGTTCGGTAGCTCATGCGGAACCATTTCAAGTTCTGTATGACAGTACGAAACTATCAATAGCTCTGTCCGACAGTAGTGAACTTTTGAAGGTTTCAGGAAAAGATTCAAAGCCATAAAAAGTTCTGTGTTGAAGAATAGTGAATCGAAATGGTTCTGCACAATGACACTGAACCTATTAAGATTCTGTGAAAAAATACCGAACCATAAAATGTTCTCTAGTCAAAAGTACGGAACCAGACAGGTTCTGTCCCATGATGCTGAACTTTGAGAGGTTCGACAAAAGAATCCTGAACCATAAAAAGTTCAGTTTGCAATAATACTGAACCAGATATAGTTCTGGATAAAGATGCGGAACCATCAAATGTTTTCTATCCAAAAGGGGAACTCAAAAGGTTCTGTCCCATGATACTGAACCGTTTAAGGTTCAGCAGGAAATTGTTGAACCATGAAAGGTTCTGTTTCTGCAATGGTACACCGAAGAAGTTTTGTACAATAAAACTGAACCTTGAAAGGTTCTGTCAAAAAATGATCTATTCTAAAAACAAATTCTCTACCCAAAAATACTGAAGTATAAAATATTTTATCATTTCTGTTCAATTCTTTAGGGTTTCACAGTTCAAACGTGCTGCCATAAAAGTCTTTGAGAGACAAAGTATGATGCAAGATATATTTATTATGAAGTCTTTTATCAAAATGCCCGCAGAAAATATTTTTTCAAATGTAATTTAACGTACATTCAATAGAACTATTTTATTGCATACTTTCTTCTTTTTTTACTCCATGATACGTTATTGTGCTCTAATGTTCGATTTTTTCATCAATTGAGAATGCTCTTCGCACTCAAGTCGTTGAGATGGGGTGAATTTTCTTTTCTTCTCGAGTAATTTTACTTTTGTTTTTACATTTTCATCTGATTGTCATTCCCAGGAAAAGATTGAAACAAATCACCATAGTTTCCTCAACGTCTAGCTAATATATGCTAAATCTGGTAAATAACTATAAAGGCAAATAATGCTATCATCCATATTTAGTAATCCAGTTGCTTTGAGATAAATTACGACTATCCTCACAATTCGACGACTCTAATGAAGCTCTAATAATATTTTTAAGTATCGTGTGCGTCGGCTACATACGATTTATTATCATATTATCGTTGTCTATCGTGTTTGTTCTAAAACACTCGTTAACGTCAACAAAATAAACCATTCAATTAAACATTTTACACTATGAAATTGTTCAGCCATATCATACGCAATTGATGTGCACACATGCCGTTGAACTTCACATCTTACAAATAAGATAGAGGATTTAATAAAAATCCATATGAATCCAAGGATATAGTTCAAAACATATACTTTCGCGAATACACAAATAATTGTATAGTAATAAGGAAATCCATATAAGGTTATTAGTATAATGATATAAATAAAACGCTCGAGATATAAGAATGCAATCGTAAAGGCATGCTGAAAATAAAAGAATTGTAATGGTGTAGATATCAAGGCATGGATAACAAGGTATCGCTATAAGCTGAAGGATTAAGGCTAGAGAAATAAGGACATAGCTATAAGGCTACACTCTAAGGCTAACTTGTTTCATTAAATTTCAAGAAAAACTAACTAAAAATAGCCATAATAATTTAAAAAGGTTGTAGTAATTGTGAACACCACAAACTTCTGGTTTCAGATGATCATTATAACTGATTTTTATCTTAAAATCACAGAATCGAACAATAAAAAACCTATAGCAATTTCTCTTTTTATTAAATTCTTCAAATAGATTGCATCCCAACGGTAAGTTTCATTTCAGAATACAAACCTAATATCAAAATTTCTTTTTTTTTTCGTGTAGCTTTTTACAATTGTATCATTCCAAGGGTAATTCACATTGAAGAATCAACAACTAATATCAAGATTTCTTTTTCTTTTAGATTCTTTCAATACATTTTGTGCAATCAGTAAGTTATATGCAAGAATTAGAAAATTATATTAAGTTTTTATTATTTGTTTTAGATTCTTCAAATAGATTTTATTCAAATAATAAGCTTCATTTAAGAATAAAAACGTTATACATAAATATCGATTTTTTTCTCTTTTAGGTTCTTGGAATGAATTTCTTTCAAAGGGTGAGTTACATTAAAGAATCAATAACCTAATATTAATTTTTCTTTTCTTTTCTTTTAGATTCCTCAAATGAATCTCAGCGAATGGCTAAGTTATATATCAGTATTCGAGAAACAACGATATGTCATTTTGATGTTTTTATGACAGACGACATGGGTTCGACATCTGTGTGACTGCCGATATTTTTCAGATCCTCCAATGCATTCCAACGTTGGTGAGCTTTGAAACCTTTTTGCAGTTTCTGATATTGCTTTATGAGAAAGTACTGTAACCATTTGTTTCGGTTCAGAAGGCTTTGAACACCAATATTCGGAAACTCTGAAAGGCTTTCAGACCGTGGCAAAATCGGAAAGGCTCCAAAGTTTTCCCGGAACCACACTATTTTTAGGCAATATACAAATAAGGGTATAGATATAAGATATAGCAATAAGGGTATAGTTTAAGGGTATGGATAGAAGGATATATTTTAAGGGTATAATTGTAAGGGTATAGTTTTAAGGGTATATATATAAGGTATAGATATAAGGGTATAGATATAAGAATATTGAAATATGGATACAGAGATAAGGGAAATCCCAACGGTAAACCATTTAAATCATGGAACACCTTATACGTAGGACAGAACCTTTTTTGAAGAAAAATCACATATGGTTTCGTTATTTCTTTACTGAACCTTTTTTCAGTCAGAACCTTTTTCGAGGGTTCTACGTTTTACCCGATACCAGAACCCCTAAAATGGTTCCGTAAAACTCCTTTTTTTCTTTCAGAGTATCTGGGTAGCGATAGAACGTATTATACTTCTTAGATGAAGGTATATATTCAATAGCATGATATTTACTTATCTCTTATTATAATTGTACTGCCTTAATTTCAGTGTATTAGAACAAAAGTACTAATAATTAGATAAAATTTGGATCAGTTTACGGAATATTGTGCGTGTCACCGATGACCATCGGTTGACTTTCAATAATCAATCAATTGTTCTCTATCCATGTTCAAATTGGTCAAAATATTCGAAAGAACTATTGTTGACGAAAAAGAAATGAATTATTAGTATTATTTATGAGATTGGTATATCTATTGTTGATGAAAGAGCTATAGACAAGAAGCTTAGCTTTAAAAAAATTAATAATATCTTTCGAACAAAATTCCGAATGAAATGGAATGAAATGAGACAAACATATTGTCCTATCTCATGAAAAAGTTAGTATAAAAAATACTTCTCCATTCCATCTGAAGCTTTCTTATTATATAAATTGATTCGAAGATCCATTGAATCCAGATAACGAGAAGGTGATCACTCAAATAGTATCATCAGCTTGATTTAAAACATACTGATACTAAATCCAGATAGATATGCAAAGCTCATCCATACAATTTTTAACGCATAGAGGACGTAATATATGTTGGATATTAGCCCTTCGTTTTGATCGAATATAATAGCTCTAGAAAGTCGATTGTCATTATTTTCGGTACTGTTTCATAGGAAAACTGAATCCTATTGTGTTCACTCATATCAATAAATGAATTTATTACGAAGTATCTGTTCTTCATCATCATTCTGCTAATTTATCTAGTGACATTCGTATATCGAAGCATTGCCTTCCACACCAGTAAGGTTTTCAATTACTATTTTCGATTGTAATTCAAAGCCAACTTTATATTGAAACTTTCCAATTGAATAAGGATTGTATTCGATCGATGCTTTTCTTTTTTAAAATGATTTAAAAACTGTGTCGAAATAGAATAAACTAATAAGAAAATATTCGACTGCATGATAACTCGAGTCTTTGTCGTTTAATTGAAAAATGATCAAAGTAATTTTGATATTAATAAAAAACGTTTTGAAAACTCTTCGTCATTCATATTCTGTATCGTACTGTAATCGTTTTAAACATAGGTTTCAGAACGTAGTTTTTTATGGTAGATTAATTTCTTTTGAGCACTAGTTTACATCTGACTGACTAAATGTAAAGATGATTAAACTTTAAAAAAAACTAAACAATAAACATAGAAAAATAAAATCTTGAAGTTGTATGGGTATATATACAGAAAAAACACAAATTAAAATGATCATAGTCTCAACATATAGTAAAGAAAATTTCCATCGAAGATGTGAAGATTTCTATATAATATTGTTTTTAACTTGACTTTTCGATTTTAGTTTCATCGCTCAAGATCATTTATGTATTCCATCCTATTGCCGAATCAGATCGTGTCTGAATCATACGCACAAGATTTTTCCTCTTTTACTCGTTCCTGCAAGCTCGTTTTACGATAAACAGTTGCGCGTGTAATTTTTACTTCCTACATTGCACACGCATCACACTGGATTTTGTTTTTATTTCTATAAAAAATGGCAAGACAAGAACAGTGCATTACACTCGATGAAGTTTGGGGAAATTTGTTGGATGGTATTGAACAGCTTTTTCAATTTCAAACTATACGATACTCTAAATGGATGTTACTCTATACGTATGTTGATAGTTCATTATTTTGTGGAATAAGATTGTAACACTGTTTGCTTAGTTATATTTTTGATTATTGCACAAAAAATTCCGATGTGAAGGGTGCTGATTTATATGAAAAATTAAGAGATTATCTAAGAAACTATCTTGAAAATCTTTGTCAAGTAAATTGCTTTACTTTATTTAATTTAATTTATGAATTTTTGTTTTTCAAATGTTTCAGTCCAATACTACTTTACCAGATCAAGAAATACTTGAATTTTATACCCACCAATGGAAAAAATATTGTATTTCTTGTAAAATTTTACATGGTATTTGCTCATACATTCATCGACACTACATAAAACGTGCAATCAATGCTGGCAATACAAATATACATGAGACTTATCCAGTAACAAATATTTTTGCAATATATCTCACACTACACTTCCACTATATTATTTAGATGGCCATGGAAATGTGGCAGCAAGTGGTTTTTCGACTTTTTTATACTAAAATCATAAATTTTTCTTTGAATTTGATTAAAGCCGAACGTAATCAAGAGAAAATCGATACGGAAACTATTCATAATATCATTCAAACATATAGTAAGAAATCTAAAAAATACGATGACTTTCGAATTTTCTCTTGATTTTCATTTCTAGTCACCTCTTCTATCAATCAGCATGGGTCTACATCGGATACGCGTAGTCAGATATTAGATGTTTATCAAGAGTATTTTGAAGATCAATTTCTTCAAGATACACAAGAATTTTATCGACAGAAAGCGACAATATATCTGCAACGTAATTCAGTTATGGATTATATTTCACTGGTTTATTCTAATTTTATTTTGAAATTATATGAAGTCGTCAAGTAATTTATTTCAACTAGATTCATCAATACTTCGATGAAGAAGTTCATCGTGCAGTGGAATATCTGCATCCTTCATCAGTCAAAAATCTAACAAAGAAAACTTGAAGAAGTTCTTATTATCGAACAATTGCAATCGATTGATGCTGAAGCAAAAATATTAGTACACGATGAAAAAATTCCAGGTTGAATGATTATTCTGTTTCTTTTTACATATAGAATAATAAATGAATGATTTTGTTTTCTAGAACTAAATCTCGTGTATCAAACTGTTCATCGAATAGAAAATGGCACAGACAAGCTGAAAAATATGATAGAAAATCATATCTATCAAATTGGCATTGAAGCTGTGAATAAAATAGCTGCAAATATCAGTTACTTTTTATCTTGTCATAAATTTAGTTTGTGAATTTAATTAGGATCTCAAAATCTACATCGAATCAATATATAATCTTCATCAAAAATACCTTACATTTATTCAAAAAGCTTTTGATAATCATCATGAATTTATTGATATTTTCAATCGAGTAAATGTTTTTGATGTGTTGAAAATTCCTTCTATTATTTTAAATCATTAGACTTGTCGGAAGTTTATTAATGATAATCTATTCATTCAAACTATTGGAAATCCAATCAGCATGGTTAAGCATCTAGCTCATTATTGTGATAAACTTCTTCGAAAAGAGTAAGAAAATTTGGTTTTGATATAACCATATTTTCTTCTTGAATTGAAAAAGGAAAGAAGAGACGAATATTGAAATTGCCTTCCATCAAATAAAAGTAAATATTTACTATTTATTTTGTATACAATTATTTTTCGCATAGATTCTGTTGTATTATATGCACGAAAAAGATGTTTTCGTAAATGTATATTCCAAGCTATTAGCAAAACGACTGATTAACAAAATCAATATTTCAAATGATCATGAACAATTAATGATTTCTACTATCGCAGTTAAGTCTAATATTTACTTAATTCATTTTTAATAGTACGTTTAATCCTTATTAGACAACATGTGGTTTTGGCTTTGCATATAAAATGAAACAAATGTGTCAAGATATTGAAATTAGTGAAACTATACTTGTTAAATACAATCAATACTGCGAAAACCAGCAAGTTGATCACAAAAGTTCGACAGGAACAAATATATATATATGTATATACTGTGAATAATTGCCTTTATTCTAGTTAATTTTAGTGTAATGATTCTGAATTCTAACACATGGTCATTCTCAACCCCATCGAATATTATTCTTCCTAATAAACTCGAAACTATTCTAAATAATTTCAATATGTTTTATAAAAATTTACATAACGGTCGAAAACTTACGTGGCTTCATCAACATTCTAAAGGCGAATTGCAAACCTTCTTTACGCAGAAAGTGCATAAATTACGAGTAAACAGAAATAGTACTGTTTTCTACTTTTGTCTGAAATATTTCATGCACAGGTATCGACATACCAAATGGTAATACTTCTTTTATTCAATGATTCACTGGAATGGACAGTAGAACAAATTCACGATCAAACACAGATTACAATTGATTTATTAATATCTATTCTGAATGCATTAGTGCAATCGAAGATTTTAACATGTACACAATTCCTACATCCAACGAATTTCGATATGAATTGTAAAGTAAAATTATCAAATGATTTTAAGAGGTACGCAGTCGGTATCTTTTGAATAGTGATATTTTTATGTTAGCACTTTCTAGTGATAAATATCACATTAATTTAAACACTGGCATACAATCGACTGAAGAAAAAAATATGGAAACTTTTCAAACTAAGATTGATCAAGATCGAATAATGATTATTCGAGTTCGTAAAAACTATCTTATATTTTCAATCAGCTTTTTGGTTTATATTCTTCTAGACAACAATTGTACGAACAATGAAATTACATCAGACAATGCTTCAAAATGTATTAATTCAAACGGTTATTGAACAATTGCGCTCACATTTTAATCCCGACATTTCTACCATCAAAGTGAAGAATATTTTGTTAGTTTCTCCTCAATATGTTTCTATTTGTTTTTAGGGTTGCATCAATTCTCTGATTACGAAAGAGTATCTTGAAATCAATTCGCATAATAAAGATCTTCTCAGTTATATTGCATGAGCAGTGATCACGTAGATTTTACACTGATATTTTTGTTTTTCTTACTGGAGTTTATTTTATCTAGTTAATATTTTGAAAAAAAAATGAATATAAACACGAATAATGCTCGCATATAAATTTTATAAAAATAGATTTAGATCATAGAGTGTAGGCCTGGGTCTCGGTGAGTCGCAATGCTACTAGATATTTATTCAATGGTAACTTTTGTATTGTCTCATATTTTCGCTTAGATCTTTCAAACCCTAATCCACTCTCCCCCGACGACTCCCCTGGGGAATCCCCGCAAAATAACGATTAGCTCTGGGGATTCTTCTAGGGATAGTTGACTAGGGAAGTGTAATTTGACAGCTGATTAGGTGGATTTTGATGACCATTCAATGGTTACGTCTTGGTGATGAAAACAAATTAGAGTAGGAGTGCTGAAGATCGTTCGAATGAATATTTCACGTAGGTTAATTTTTAAAAAATAATCGTTTTTTGACTTACTGACAATATGAAAACGAAAAATATCATACTTCTAATAGATGTTTAATAAAATTCTTGAATTTAATGCTAAAACTAGCACGATAACGTAGCTTCTTAAATTATGTAGATGAAACATGATTCGAAACAGTAAAGAAATCATTCCTATGCATTTTTCCAACCACACTTGCAAATAAAACATAATATATATATATATATACTCATCGAATGTCTATCCAAAGTGCTTGAAATATTTTGGAAAAAAATCAATATAAAGACAATCAGAGGCAATATGCAACATGGTGCATCTATGTTCACTATTTACATTCTATGAACTTGTCCTTTAGAAATTATTATTTGGAAGAGTTGAAATTTATTTTCATTCTTAACATAACACAAACAAAATAATGTTCACAAAATTGATAGAGCTCAATGCTGTTAGATCTATATATAAATTCCTGTTGTATGCTACTCAAATATTCATTGATATAGATTACAAGATCGTCCGTATGCTCAATATATTTCCTTGCGGTCAGTCAACAGATGTCACTGATCTCTCTCGTTGTGGGACAACAATTGTTTTTATTGCTTTTAGAAGAATCCAATAATTAATGACCTACTTCTTTTGTTGTATTTTCTTGCACACGTGCTAAACCATAATCTTGTATACATCCGACCTGGAAAATGAATACTCGAGTATCTATGTCCGATGCTTTATCTAATGTTGAAGTTCTCTATGAACTTCCACTCATTGATTCTCAACCAAGTGTTGAAGGTGCAAACAATGGTATTGTTTATGAAGCCAATTTTGACACAAATTTCGAAGATAAAACAGCTTATATTACTGGAATATCAAAATATATTGAAGAAGCTGTTTTACATTCAAATTTAGTATGAACATATAAATAGTTCTTTTTGTTTGTTATTTCTATTTGAAACCGTTTTCTCTTCAGAGTCTTCTTCTTGAACAAGGTTATCAACATGCGATGACACTTTACACATGGCGTTGTTGTTCACGAGCTATACCAACAGTAAGATTTTGACTGTTTTAAAGGAAAAAATTGATAAATATTTTTTACTATGAAAATTGTTTATATAGTTGACTATCAATATGTTGTAAGTTCGAGTGTCTGCGCTAACTTAATTTCCCTGCTTATATTGTTTTCTAATGGGAATGGAGAATTTTATTTTATTCTACGAGAAATATCTTGTACTATTTACTATGATTTATTTTAGGTTAAATCACCTGAACAACCAAATCGTATTGAAATTTATGAAAAAACTGTTGAAGCATTGCAACCAGAAGTAGCAAAATTAATGGCAATTATGCATTTTTCAGTATGAGAAGATTTTATTTTAAATTGAAATCATATCTTGATTCTATTTAGATGACTGCGATTGATACATTTTGTAATCAAGTTCGCCGTTTGTGTCACCATGAAAAAAGAAAAGAATTTGTTAGTGAAGCTTATTTATTAACGTTAGGCGAGTTTATTAATATGTTTGCTGTACTTGATGAATTGAAAAATATGAAATCATCAGTTAAAAATGATTATTCAGCGTATCGACGGTATGAGACAATGATTTTCATACAATAAATTTTTAAGATTATTTTATTTTAGAGCTGCTCAATTTTTAAGAGTTATTAGTGATTCAACAGCATTAACTGAATCACAAAATTTATCAATGTTTTTAGCTACAAATGATAAAATTCGAACTATGCTTAAAACATCGTTAGCACAAATAGAAGGTAACTGAAAATTTCAATTTCTATTGCAAATGTTTAAATCAATTATTTTTTTAAAATTATTAACAGGTTATGAAGAATTACTCGCTGACGTTGTTAATACAAGTGTACATATGTTCGAAAATAAACTCTATTTATTACCAAGTGAAAAACATATGCTCGTCAAGGTATGTCGGAGTCTAAATAAAGAGTCATGAATAACAACAACACAGAAGGACGTGACGGTTCGTTTATAAATAAGATTGTTTGTACTAAAAATTTTCGAAATATATTGTATTTTTCTTTTTCAATTATACCGAATATCTCTGAGTAATTTGTTTGAAACGCTTTTACATCATCTAAAAATCTATAGTAATTACTATTGACTGAAATCTTTATTCTTAAATCCATGTGAAGAATAAAGAGTTATTTTCTATTGAGAGATACTTAGCAAACAATTGTATGTTTAGAAAATAATTCTCTCATTTTTAGGTAATTGGCTTTAGTTTGTTTTTGATTGATTCAACAGCGTGTAATATAAATAAACTTGATGCTAAGAAAAAAATTAATGTTAGTCGAATCGATAAAATCTTTAAGGTAAAGTTTATACTAAAAAAAAATCTTCCTCAATTTTTTCATGAATTTTATTTTTAGACTGTTGAAGTTGTACCACTCTACGGTGATATGCAAATAGCTCCATTTAATTATATTAAAAAATCTCCAAATTTCGATCCAAGTAAATGGCCTATCTGCAATGATGCCTCAACATCATCATTGCAAGGAAATCTTCTAATGCAATTACCAGAAATTCGTGAAGAACATGAAAGATTTATTGCTGATTTAGCTCGATATACTAATGAGGTTTGTTAAAGGAATATGTCGAAAAAACATATTGACATTAAAATTTAGAACGCGATTTTATTTCTTTTACTGATATATTTTTCATAATCCTCCAGAAATGCAATAGGAAGGCTTTAGTTTTGTTTCGTTACAATCATAATTGTTTTTTCCTTTTCAGGGTGCAATACAAAAAGTAATGAAACGCACAGATCAAGAAATGAAATATCTATACAATATGGGATTAACAGGTCTTCAATTATTATCAAAATGGACGAATTCAATTCTTGAATTGTAATATATAATTCTATTTAAATGTTGAACGCTCATTTTTGTGTTTTTATTTTAGATACTGTTGGAAACTTCTTCATCCAGCTGATTATCGTAAAGGTGCAAGTAAATATGAAGATGATGGTGAAGAATATGAACGTGCAACACGCTATAATTATTCAAGCCAAGAAAAATTTGCTATGGTTGAAATTCTCTCATTAATAAAAGGTTTACAATTACAAATGAATCGTTTGAATGAAACATTTTATGAAGCTATTTGTTCAACAACATATATCGACTTGCAAACATTTGTTCAAATGCATATCAGAGATATGATTAAAAAAGTCACACAAAAGAAACGAGATTTAACAAAAAGGTACTATCTTGAAAAGTTTGCTGGTTGAAAAAATTGATTTATTTTTAGTATCTTAATTGCTGTACGTGATACATGTGTTGATTGGTTTAATGGTGTTGGTGAATCAGGTTCTATTGAAGAGTCACTTGCATTAGGATTGAAACTGAATCAAAGTCATGGCAGTAAAAAAGACCATCCCGAATTGAATCATATTCGACTCAACAAACGATGTGTTGGACCGTCAAGTACTCAGGTTTGTTGCTCTATTGATTAGAAAACAACAACAACAACAGATCTTTGATTTAAATTATTTATAGCTTTATATGGTTCGAACAATGATTGAATCTCTTTTAACAGATAAAAGTGGCTATGGAAAAAGAACGTTGAGAAAAGATATTGGTAAGACTTCACTTCCTATTCTAGATGCATTCAAACGCATATAACAGATAGAATCTCCTATAATAATAAAAATGTGTTTTATTCTTCGAATTTTCTATCCATACTTTTTCTGCTTGATAACACAATATTGACTAGTGAAAAATACCCTTAACCTTACTTTTTTCTGTCCGATGTCGTTCTGCAGAACCAAAAAACACTCTTCTCACGTTAGCACAGAAAGTTGACATCTTTTACAATTGAATGTAAAATTCCGGACGAGGAAGCACCATTGAATGTGCTCCGTCCATTCATGGATAAGAAAATTTTTCTATGTAACTTATCGAAGTGAGTTTGGAATTACAGACAACAATGAAAATCATAGTAGCTGTACTCGGAAAAAGAAGGTTATTTGATGATAAAAAAAAATAGAATTCTATCACTGAAAAAAAAGCATGTGTTTTATATTAATATATTTTTAGATTACAATCATCTATCATTGATCGATCAATTTCATAAACAATCATTTTTCTGGGATTATCTTCTTAATTTTGATGGTAAATTTTATATCATGACTGCTTTAAAATACTTATTGAAGTTCGTTTTTCTCTCTGTAGCAACATTGAAACAATGCGGTGATTTAAGTCAACTGTGGTATCGAGAATTTTATCTTGAATTAACGATGGGAAGAAAAATTCAAGTAAAGTTTTGTTTATTAATTTTATTACTAAATCGATTATTTTTGTTTTTTTATAGTTTCCAATTGAAATGTCGATGCCATGGATTTTAGCGGATCATATTTTGGAATCAATAAAACAACCAATGATAGAGTAAATTTCTATTTGTAGTTTATTATTCAATTAATGCATTCTCTTTCTTTAATAAATTAGATATGTTTTCTATCCCATGGATTTATATAATGATGCAGCTATGCATGCATTACTTGTATTTCGTAAACAATTTTTATATGATGAAATTGAAGCTGAAGTTAATCTTTGCTTTGATCAATTAGTATTTAAATTGAGTGATAAAATCTTCACCCATTTTAAATCATTAGCTGCTTGGTAAGTTTTTTTATTTTTATAAAGTAAAAGATAACAGAATTATTGTTTGTTTAGCATGCTACTTGACAAAAGATATCGTTCGGAATGTCATATGAATGGAATTAAAGTAGTTTTTCCATCGGCTAATCGTTATGATTCATTACTTAAACAACGCCACATTCAAGTGAGTGACAACTTAATTTTTTTGAGTAAATGAATAAAAGATGACATTCGGCTTCCTAAATATTTTAGTAAGGAGTTAAATGCACTAGTCTATGTATAGGTAGGAAGATGACTACGTGATGTAATTTTGATAGTTTTTTTTTGAAAAATTTCGTACGCGGAATAATTTTATAGTGTAAATTCGAGTGAATAGAAATTCTTAAAAAGCTATTTCTTCGTTTAGCTTCTTGGCCGTTCAATTGATTTAACATTTCTTCTAACTCAACGTTTAACGTTATCATTTAAAAAATCACTTGAAACCGCAATTCAACGTTTTGAATCAGTTAATATAACTGGTGTTATGGTAAAATTTCTATTTTTGCATTTTTCTTATAATCAAATCGATTTTTTTTTATCAAGGAATTACAATGCTTACTAGAAGTGAATCGTTTAACACATGAACTTCTTTCGTCATTTTTAACATTGGATAGTTTTGAATCGATTGTTAGCGAAGTTAATCACAGTGTATCGAGTGCACTTGGCCGTATAACATTACACATATTCTGGGAATTAACATACGATTTTTTACCGCATTATTGTTATAATGGAAGTACGAATAGATTTGTTAAAACTCAACAGCCACACGTGAATGAAACAAGGCGAGAAAAAATGACACGTGAAATTCCTGATGTTCAATTATATGGAACACGAGAATTAAATCAAGCTTATGATATTGTGAATAATCTCTATCGGGGTTTTGTTGGTGTTCAACATTTTCGAACAATGACTCGTCTACTTGGCTATCAGGGCATAGCTGTTGTGATTCAAGAAATGCTTAAAGTTGTCAAGAATTTGGTATGAAAAATGAAGTCTTTTCCTGAAAATATTTTTTTCTTACTGTTCTAGTTGGATAAAACTATACGGGAATTTGTGGAAAAATTACGTGCATGCATGCCGAAGCAATGTAAATTACCTCGATCAGATTATGGATCGCCAGGTAAATAGATGAATTAATTATTTTGACAAAAGAACATGTTTTTTTTACGTTTCATTAAAGCTATTCTTCAATACTATCTTCATCAACTTCATGAAATTATTCACTATCCAGCATTACAAGATGTATTTCATTGCTTTCGTGAACTTGGAAATGCTATTTTGTTTTTTCTTATGATTGAACAAAGTCTAGTAAGTCAATTAGAACAGATACCGATCTTTGCCGATTTTTTATGAATCTGACAAATATATAAATCATGAACTTATTCGATGGTTAATCAAATTGATGTTTTCTCGTAAAAAAGTGTAGTACCAATTTTTCTATGCAATTCAATTTCTTGGACCTACGGATCGATACATCCGGGGTTAGTTAATCTTCAGAGCTGTTCAGCAATCAATGCAATACCTCAGAGCATCAATTTTTATGATCATTTTTCTTTTGTTAATAGAGAAAATATTTGTACGGTGTACTGTTGAGTTCAACGGAGCACACATTGACCTTTTCTTCGAGATCAATTAGCCGTTGTTCAATATTAATTAAATACGTATCTCTTTTTCAGTCTCAAGAAGAAATAAAAGATCTATTACAAGCTGCACCATTTCAAAATCTAATTCCACGTCCATACGCAAAGGAAGGTGAAGCACTTGAAGCCAAAATTCGACGTCTCGAAGCTAAATATGCAGCTATGTCACTTGTAAATATTATTAAAAAACTTGGTACTGAAAAGGTAATAATCACATCATTTTTCTTCTTCACAATCATTACTATGAATTCTTTTTAAGCAAGGAAAACTTGTCGAAGAATCTGATTTATTAACACGTGAACGTCTTTGTATTGGTTTAACAACATTTGAAGTTATGCTTGATCGTATTCGTGGATTTCTTCTCGAAGATCCTGTGTGGTCAAATAATTCATCATCAGCCGTTAGTAGTAATATAAGTCCATTATCAAATATCGATGATACACATGATTTTCATCGTATATGGAGTGCATTACAATTTGTTTATTGTTTACCAATTCGTCATGAAAATGACATGAGTGTTGAACAATTATATGGTGAAGGTTTAAATTTTGCTGGTTGTACAATCATACGTTTATTAAGTGAACATCGAAAGTTTGAAACATACGATTTTACATATCATTTATTTAAAATCAATCGTAGTGATCAAAAGGAGGATGAAGTGAAAAATGTGGTAAGAAGCAAAGAACTTTTTATTGAAATTTGTTTTTTAAATATGTGCTTCTAATGTTTAGTCATTACCAACATTTACGGAACGCATAAGAAAATTTCAAATACTCAATCAACAAATATTTGCTTGCCTGAATAAATATTTATGTCATACGACAACAGACGAAATACCTGTTGAACAAGTCAAATGCTTAACACCAATGACATTACAAACAATTCAGTATGTATAATAGATTTAATTACAAAATGCAAATCAATTTTACTTTTGCTATTGATATAGATCATCAATTCCAATCTATCAACATAATCGTCTTCCAGGAACAATAAGTGAATGCTAGTCTATCTTATCATTGATCTAATCAAATTTTTTTTCGCTTCTATGTATATACAAATATCACTGTGTGTGTTTGTGTGTGGTTTTTCTTTTCTCTGTAAATCAAATTTGACAAAGTAAATATCTCTACTGCTCTCTTCTAGATGGTGGCGTCTTACCGTGATGAGTTATGAAAAGGAGCAAAGAGCATATTTTGTTCCTATGACTTCAAGACGGCAAAAAGTCTTCTATAGACTAAAACAACGTTCACCTGAATATGCCGCTGGCTTTTTTTCATCTGCAACAAATATTCTACTAACTTATCCAGTTAATAAATTAATTTTTCGACAACAAATCTATCGTCTTCAAACCGTTCAAGCATTTCAACAATTAAAAGATGAAGGTTTTCTTATTCTATATCGTGGTATGGCATTGCCTTTGTTACAAAAAACATTTTCTTTAAGTATTATGTTTGGTGCTAATGCACATTATTTACATATATTACGATCACCTTCAAAAAACGATCATTGGTTTTATCAACCGATTGCTTCAGCATTAGCCGGTGCCACCGAAGCTGTTTTAACACCTTTAGAACGAACACAAGTATTACTTCAAACACCTAAATATAATAACAGTATTCGTAATGGTTTACATGCATTCATATTAATGTATAAACATTATGGTATCATAGAATATTATCGTGGTATAACATTAATTCTCATACGTAACAGTGTGTCAAATATAATATTTTTTGCATGTCGAAAACCTGTAAAAGACATGCTACCAACAGCTTCAACTAATTTGCAACATTCGATGTATGATTTTTTAAGTGGTGGCCTATTAGGTGCTTTTTTGTCGACATTTACTTATCCGATAAATGTTTTAAAAAATATTCAACAATCGGAGCTTGGTGGTCGGCACGATCGACCATTACAAATACTTCGCTATGTTTATGAACAACGAGGGAATTCTATAAAAGAATTTTATATTGGCGCAAAATGGAATTTCATTCGAAGTCTTGTTTCATGGGGAATTATAAATAGTACATATGAGTATTATTTAACAACGTTACAGAAAGCTATTCTGGATGATGATTAATTTGTTTGTATTCGACAGCAAAATTTTTCGCATGTTTTTGGTGCCCATTAATTGAACAGTTTGAATGTGAATATGAAAATCGATAAAGGTCAAACTAAAAACAATCGATCACATTTTGTTTTATTTTATAAGAATTTTTTTTATATGCTTCACGATTATTAGTACGTATTTTGTGTAGGGCTCTGTTCGTTTGTTTTTCTCTATTGAATGTACATGCGAAGTCGAAGACTCTGAAAGAGTTATTAGTAAAAGAATCCTATTTGTGCCTTGAGACTCCATCATGAAGAAATATCATATTCAATTCAATGAGAGATTTGACTTATGCTTATTCACAAGCTTGAAGGTTAAAATTTGCATCTAGATTTGAATTAAGATGAACATGAGTGACACCGCCTTGTCTTCTATAGTATGTCTTACAGTCTCAATCGTTCTAGATTAGAACTGGCATACTTTTAATTATGTAGACTAGAATCATCGAAGAAAAAAAACACTGTTTGAAGAAAAAAACCCCATCTTCATAGTTCAGTTAAGTGGTAAATGTCAGGTTACTTCCTTCGAACGGAAATATTTCCTTTTGATTTTTAGAGCTATTTATGTGATTAGTAACGCTCTTTTCACGATCACTAGCAATACTCTATCTCACTTTTGTCTCCTTACATAGGATATAATTGAACCGATAAAATAAGCGATTTTTAATAAAATTCCGAAGACAAAGTCTGTGAACATTTTTTTCCCTATGGTTTATTGATGGTATTTTTCATTGTAGATTCTATGTTAAACCTATAATATTCAATCATATTTTCCAATATTTCCCAATATGATCAATAATATCTCAGGACTATGATGATGTTAATTGCATAGAATTAATTCATTCGTCAAATATTAAAGATCGACTGTGGAAGAACGTTTTTTTTTGTACTTATCTAAAATTGATGTTGAAATAGAGGCATGTATTAGTATCCAAAATAGCATAGTTCTGTTAGTGTTTGATGCGAATTTATTCAAAAATCTTATTTATAGAAAGAATTTAGCAGATTATTATATTTTGTTGAAGAAATTGCCAAATGTCTATTAATATGCAGACAACTTTTTTTTTTATTAAAAATAAACTGATATTTTCTAAAAAAAAACAACGTTTAATGCATAATTTTTAGTCAAAGATCGATGTCTCTGTTTTTATTTAACATCTTTATCATTGGCAATGATTTGATCTTCATAGTTTTGAAACTGGATCAATTTTTGTAAAATATTAACCACGAATAAATACAGCAGAGTGTACATGTACGATGCTCGTCAGAATCCCCCGAATGGTTACCTCAATGGTAAAGTTTTCGGTCATAGGAAAACTAGATCAGCCCTGATTGGCATTCATAAAAGTGAGCTAACAGGTTAGAAATCGATCTTTATTCGAACGAGAACAGTTCGATATCAACAACAAATTTTGGTATGTATCAAAATGAGCGAAAGAAAAGAGCGAACGGTACAAGAGCGAAGAAAAAACAGCGAATAAAAAAGAGCGAAATAGAAAATGTCGAATTGAAAATGCTGAATGGAAAAAATAGCGAAAGCATTTATAGCGAAATAAAAATAGCGAAAAACTTTATTTTAATATTTTTAGACTGCTAAGATGAAGATTTTATATTGTCTGATAAAATTTTAAGCACATCAACAAATAAAATGAATCAAGCATAATTTGTTATAAAATTAATAAAAAGAAAATATTTCTTCATGTATAAGTTTATTTCTTTTGTTTGGCTATGATGAGTGAGAAGCCATCTAATAATTGAGCAACGTCTATTTCCAGGAACCGCGAAAGCGGGGGGTGGGTGGGAAGTGTACCCCCCTCCCCCAATAAAACCATTTAGCAAAGGATTGAGCAAAAATGAAGGATAGACGCATCCAACTTCCATAGAACGCGCATTCTAATTTTAAAAAATTGCTTTTTTGAGTTTATTATGCTTATGTTATGTGTGAAATAAACTAATAATCATGTTTTTCTTGCTTTTCTTGCCATGATTTTGCTCGAAAAATAAAGTATTTAAATTGAACAACCTAACTGTGGTGTTGTATTAAAACTTTTTCACTACGAATACGTCTCGTAAAATTTTTTTACCCTTTACACCCCCCCATCTTAGACACTTCGCGCGGCCCCTGTCTATTCCAAAAAACCCTTTCTGTATATTCGTATGTATATATACATATTGTATCAATTTCTTTCGCAAATCCAATATTTTTTAATACTATTTCATTTTTTATTCGATATATAAAATCGTTTAAAATTAGCAGAGGGTTGCCTTTATTAGAGATAGAAAAAGATACGCTGCTTGTATTCGATGTCATCGAAATTTATACTAAATTAACAACAAGGACATGGGTGTGGGTGAAGAAATGTCCTCAACCTACAACCACACACACGGAGCCTTCTAGAACTTACAATTGTTTTTATCCACCTTCGCTGTGTAATAGTGCTCAACTTTCGAGAAGGACAAAACGATAGTGTACTACTCGGTCATCAAAGTAATAAGCAATTTGAGCCAACAACACTACGGATTTTATTTATAAATGTATTTTTTTTTATACAAGACCATAATCATTGTTTAACAGTGATTGGTAATCGATTTACTTTACGGCCAGTCGTCTGTGCCATGCTACAAGATTCAAGAGGACGAATACGTGCTAGACATCGCCAACATGGTACTGTGTGTCTGATTTTTTTCGCTAGTTCAGGCAATGATCCGGCACATACGAATGGTAATAGAAGATTCCCAAAATATGCCAAGAAATTTCCATACAAGACAAAGTCGGCACCAAATTCTTCTGAAACACCACAGCTGTGTATGAATTCCAATAACATGAACGGAACATATATAATCAGGTAAAGAAATGAAATGGACAATAATTGTATTGCCACCTTGCGATGTTTATGCCAATCCATTGGTCGATTCATGCTACGTTTTTTTCTCACAATACGAACAAGAAGAGCAAGACTAAAGAAGATGATAATGATGGGTGCTGTAAGATCATGAATTATCACATCCCACAAACTCGCTATTTGACTGTCATAAATGCAAAGTGGGTCGCCACACCGTATTTGAGTGTAGTCAAATGTATTTTGGCAGGGTGGAAAAATAATAATGATAAAATATACCCAAAACCATAGACTAAAATTATGACCAATGGGAGTACATGAATCAGAATGATTTGTTTTTTCGTTGTTATCCATTGATTATGAAAGATGAGAATATGCCGTTCGACGGTAGCCCAAGCAACGAGTAACTTGAGGGTGATATATAGTCCTTCATTAACATAAACCCAATCAATGCAAAGGCTGTGCGCAACAGACCACACAGTATTCGATTGATAAAATTTGAGAGTCCATGGAATGTCGATTAGTTCAACGATAAGATTGATGAGAACTATGGCAATAAAAACATGATTATATAGAGCTCGACGTAGTGATCGACAAACAAGAAAATGATAGAGAATGAAGATCGAACATATAACGGATGGAATTTCAAATATAAGAACAAGCCAAAAGCGACCAGAACGAGGAATTGCGATGTCGGTAGAATCTGACGATGAAATCGCATCGGAACTATTAACTTGGTTTGTCATAATCTGAAAGGAAAAATTATTCAAACGAAAAAAAAATGTAAGAGATAATCGTTCTCACTTTTTCTTTTCTCACTGCTAATGTCATTTACCTAGCTCGCAAGTATCTTAATGTCGGTCTATTCTAAGTACAACTTGAGATTATTGCAATATTGAATGCACATACAAAAAAATGTTCGTCACAAAACTTTCATATGATTCTGTAAAAATGTCAGATCTTGCATTTTTTTCTCCTGCAATTGAATAAAAAGAAGTATCTTTTATTTCATTTTTGTGACTGAACTTATGGTGTCTGATTCTATAGATACTTAAAGTAACACCGCAGTCGATTGATTGTCCTGCAGTTTTTGCTTCCTCTTCTTACGTGATTCAGTTTCCACTACGCGAATATCTTATTAGTGGAATTTTGCGAGTTGCTATTTCTTTCTTTTCCATTAGGTTGACCTGCAGAGCACAGCACGATTAAACATGAACAATACAGAAAATCATGCTTAGCCCTTATCGCACTCTAAATTAAAATGTGTCAAAGGTTCAGTGTCGAAAATATGTTGCACCAGAAAGTGCCGCAAATAAATTTGTCTCGTTCTGTACGCCGACTATCGATTTACCCTTTTCTTTTGCGTAAAAGGCCTTATACATAGAACTCGATTGAACATACAAAAGTTATGTACTTACATTTAAACATTCTTTAGATTATTTCTCGATTCTTAATTAGTCGAGAAAATGACTGTCTTGGTCATTGATCGGGTGGGACTACCCGCAACTGATCTGGTAAAAAGTGGATCCACTCGAAACCGGACAGATCTCAAGGTCTGATCTGTTTGAGTTTTCAAAAATGAAACTGTTCAATAGACCAAAATCGGAAAAAATTATCATGATCTTTTGATAAAAATATAAAAATGTACTGGCTAGTGGGTTAAAAAAAAACGCTTTCAGAATGTGCTGCATGTGTCGTACAAAATGTGTTGTGCCATCGCTGGAGATAATATGTCGCCACGAACACCTCGTGTCGCACTGGAATGCGTCCTACATTGTGTCGCAAATCACGACACATGCGACACATTTAAACATGGTGTGCGGAACTGATAATTGTACAGAAAACTGATCTGCAAGTAGAACAAATCAACGAGGAAAATAATTTTTAGTTTCCTACGAATAAGCTTTCCTGTCAACAGGAATACCCTACCTGTCACAATGAAATCAAATAAGAAATGAAAAGACACTGATTAAAATGAATTTTTCATAGCTTCATTCTGAGAAGTGCTTGTAAACAACACCTATCGTTCGTATTGTTTCCCGTAATTGGGATGTAAGTTCTATCCCAGCAAGGCTATTTCATTGATAACTGGCTCGATGATGAACAAAAAAATCATCGAAGGACATCTTTCTTTGGAAAAGTAAAGTTGGAAAATCCTGACTATGGCTTAGTTACTGCTATTCTATTAGTGACTTTGAGTAATGCAACATGATCATGATAGAACTGTGAGGGCGATAAGCACACAATTATATAATAGACTCAAAATCGAGTGTAAAGACAAGAACTATATTACAGTTATTAATCGTTACGCTTCATTGCATGCAGGTTCTCTTCTCTCTTATATCTGTGGCACAGCGCACGGACATGGTGACTACTTCTAATTGTTCTGATGTGTGATTTACTTCTATATGTTGCTGATTATTCCAATGCAAGATAACTCCTTTTCTCGGATAAACATCTACGCAGAAACAGAAACAGAAACAGAGATACAACTGAAAATATGCGCATTCAAACATACACTATCATACCGACAGGTATAAACGTCACTCTCTTATCTACGTCAAAATCGATAATACTGATGGTGACATGTGACAGATTTTTTTAATGAAAATAATTTTTTAAAGTAGTTTCTGATTCATTTCGAGGCATTAGCTTTGATACGAATATAATGCAAGATTTAGCTTCAGGCTTATCCGTAAAAGTTTGCTGACATCACTGCCCTTTATATACCAGTGTGCTGTCTTTCGATGAATCGTTATGCCTTCTAGTAAACAATCTTATTCAACATAACGTTGTCCTGTCAATGTTGGAAATACGCTGTTCAGATAGTTGATAACAAACTTACTGTATGAGAATTTTTGCGGTTTAACTTTTGTATTCAGACAGAAGAATCTCATTTTATGCTAATAGATATGATTAAAAACACTTCTTGTCAGAGATTTCCGCTTTTTAATGAGTCCTGTGAATCAGTTTTATTATACGTCAAATAAATAAAAATGTAGCGAATTGGAAATGTACATTAAAGACCTATATATAATTACCCTAGAGAAAGAATGTAGTTTCCAAACATATAGTTCGAACTTCAAAACTTTACGTATAAGTTGTTTTGCTCTCAACGCCTATATGGCACTTAAGACGATGTTACACCTAACTAAATAGTCGAAATCGAAAACAATTACATAATACGAATTTATACGTTCGAAGGTTGTGTAACTAAAGAAAAATTCCTTATTTTCGCTATCTCGCTACTATTAGATAAATCCGAAGTACATGGATATTAGTTTTAACTCTCAATCTATGAAAGCAGACAATATTAATGTCTGAAGAGAAAAGTTAAATCGCAAAATTTCTCATGCAACCAATTTGTTATCAGCTACCTGAGCAATTCATTTCCAACATTGACAGGACAACATTATGTTGAATGAGATTGTTTACTAGAAGGTATGACTATTCATCGAAAGACAACACACTGGTATATAAAGAGCAGTGATGTCAGCAAACTTTTACGGATAAGCCTGAAGCTAAATCTTGCATTATATTCGTATCAAGGTTGATACCTCAAAATGAATCAGAGCCTACTTTAATAAATTATTTTTTTCAAAAAGAGATCAGTCACATGTCGCTATTAGTACTATAGTTTTTTTATGTAGATGAGAAAGTGATGCTTATGAATGTCGGTATGATACTTCATTTTTCAATATGATAGAAAGCTAACTTAAAGACTTTCAACTGTTTTCAAACCGCTAAAATCACTATGAAGAGTACCTGCAAAGAAGTTTGCAATCTCGAAAACATTTTTTTTCTCACAGACAGCCAAAAACATATTCATCAGTCTAGCTCATAGTGTTACCGAATAATAGGTTTAGTAGTAAAATATCGAATAGAAGGAGAAAGATAGAAAACAGTTAGTATAACAATTAAATGTGAAAACTGAAGGTTCACCAAATTTTTTAAGAAGAGAAAATAGATTCTTTTTAAGCAAACGGTATATATTATTACGTTTCGATCCTTTTTCAATTTTGTTCCAAATAATAAGAGACAAAAGTGAATGCCCACTGTATTAGAGGATAAGTAGTATCATATACGTATGCCACTAGTATATCAATATCATTGGTTTGACGATTATCACTATCTAAAACTCTGTATATATTTATTGAAAGACAACATAGAGCAATCAATCATGCATTCATGTTTTGTTACAATATAAGAGGTAATAGCGCGTTCTCGTTCGTTCAAATATACTGTGGTCAGACAAGTCGTAGTCTTAGCTCTAACAAATTATCACTGGAAAGAAGTGATAAACCTTGATAGACTTATTTAGTTCAGAGAGCGAACACAAGTAGGCTCGTGCTGTGATTTGTGACAAGCTGTGAATGCGCTGTAGAATATACGGTTGATGGGGACAACATTTAAGTTGCTCGATCATGCAGTAAAATGTTCACACTTTTCTATCGTGTTCTAGGATCTCTGATTTGTAGTAGCTACTTATTATATTCCATTTATCAAAAAGATCAGCGCATTTTTAGTTAATATATCACTACTTTGTTTACTTAGAGGTGAGAACTCTCAAATGGGTGACGTTCAAGGACTGGCGATTAACGAGCATATTATGTCATCTGGGATAACACGAATGTGAGTATCTGTTGTATCCTATCACATAGTACATATCACACGTGTGATTTTCAGAAAACGACGACTGAATCGAGTGCCAACCAAGTGTTTCAAAGTTATTAGTTTCATCATATTTATGGCTATTATTTTGGTTGTCATCATTCTTCTCACTCGTCTCAAAACAATCCCTGCAATAATCTGTGATGATGGAGGTGAGTGACTTAAAATGAAGTTATCATGTTGGTTTCTTGTTTTTGTGAACGATTGCAGCAGTAACAGTAGTGGTTACATTTTTGAAAAGTTTCATCAATACAACTGGTCAAATCTTATCGACGAGCGATAACAATGACACTTTAGCAAATCAAGTAAGATCTGACGGATGTTAGACGGAAAAAAGTGATGTTGTCAGGCAAACCTCGAATTCATATGACACGAAATCCGATTCAAAATCCCATCTTGAAGATAGCGACTAATCATCCGTTAGTCTCCCCTTTTTACATCACTGAACTATTTATAACCTATCAAATTTGTTAATTCAGAGCAAATTGCTCTAAATCTTGATGTATTTCTGTTTTGTTTCCTTATACATCGAAAGACAGGCAATTTGAAACTGTAAAAAATCATACAGATTTTAGATCCGTCTATATTTTCTTGAAAAATATGTATGATTCGTAGAAAAAATTTGAAAATTTATCAAAAATATCCCTATATTGTATTTGCTACTCATCGGTATGTTACAGAAAAAAATTATGTACTAAAGAATCGATTGAAGGAAAGAGCTATCAAATATTACGACAGGCATATTTTCTTCTTCTTAAACGTCAGTCTACAATAACAGAGATTTTGTCTATGGCCTTGTACTTCTGTTGCATATAATCACCAATAGAATGTTACCGGCCAGTTCATTGGTAATTTTCTCTACAGATAACTGAAATTGGGAGATCAAGCTAATTATTAATTGTTGCGCTTCTAACTCATATCTAGTACGGTTGATCAAAACAAAAATGTCAGAGTGTCGAAAACGTGAGCTAATATGTGTCTCATTTTGTGCTATATACGTAAGAGACTACTAGCATGATCTTCCTTTCAAATGTTTTCAACACTCAACATCGACATATAGATTCATTTTATTATGATTTTTGTCACTTGAAATCAAGTATTTTTGCATACAGACTAGTTTCATTGTGAAAGATCACTCATATGCCTTTCATTTCATGTGTATTGCTGATATTTCTTTTTCTTTTGTTTCGAGATGGAGAAGGCAGTTGGTTTCAACCAGGATACTTTGATATTATCCAATATTCAGTTATTTAATACAGTACATGGGCATCGCACGTAACTTTCTTTTCAATTGATGCATCATTTCATTTCACGTCCCATCAATGTATTTTAGACGATCCATTTGTGAACTAGGTGGCAGTGGATCGCTGGTGGGTTCTACAAATAAACATCACAGCCAAATATTCGCAGTGTTGTAATGTCAATACGGGCAGTATATGCCTGGCGAACTTTTGTGATATTTTCATCAATCATCTAAAGAGTTTGACACCATTTCAAGGGACATTGAAACTAAACAATGGTCAAACCATCCAAATACCTATCACTATCTGTTCATTAACGCATCTATTCTCGGGTGAGTTTTTCTCTGTTTTCGTCTATGGTATACTCTTATTGGATATGCCCTGAAACCATATGATGGCGTTAATCTTTGAAATGTTTTACGTTATTTGTCTTTTTTATGTATTCTAAGCCTGAAGCATTCTTCGTCTACATAGGAAAATTATGCAGTTTAGCACTGAAGTATATTGCCACTATCTCGATAATAAAAAGGTTTCTCATTATCAATGGTTCGGCAAAGTTAGTCTTTCACACGAATAGCGAAATCAAAACTTTCAGAATTCCATCTACCTATCTACACTCTAAAAAAATAGGTACCCTACCAAACCTAAAATGGATCTTACGACGAGCATACGGGAAGATTCTTTTTGAGTCAGCTAAAAAACCTTGGTTCGGCACCGAACCATTTCGCAAAAGGATAAAAATGTTTCATATCAAAGGTTTCCGACTACACCCAAGCAGACGAAAATTTGGAATAACGCATTTAAACACTCAGTCGGGAACCGTGGCTGCAAGTCATTAAATCTCATTATAATGACGTAGAGATGTGCCCTTTGCGCAAAATTTTTCTTTCAAAGTGCAAAAACGGCTGATTCAAGAATAACAGCACGTTTTAACACTGAAAACTGATATTTTCAACAGCTTTCAAGCTCTGAAGTGAAAATTTTACATAAAGGGTATATCTCATGCGTCATTGTAATGAGCGTTAATGAATCGCGGCCACGGTTCCTAATTGAGTGTTTAAACACGTTATTTCAAATTCTTGTCTACTTGGTTATTATCTTGATCAACACAGAAAACAGTTCCGAAGATACAGTTGAGTACGAAGTCTTTCCACAGCGCACTGAAACTATCTTCCACGTATCTCAGATTTGGCCTCAATAGCATTAAAATATTACTCCCTAAGTTCACTAACCATTTATGCCAGTTCGTCGTTTTTCACATTCCAATTAGTTGCAATTTCAAAACACAAGAAGCGTGTTTCATATTGGTGGCCGTCTAATCTAGAACAGGAATAAATAAATTGATCGTGAGTGAAAATATTCAGTTTACTATTTATTTATGCTGTTTGATGTTACAAAATTAATCATATACCTTTAACTTACGATGATAAATTCAGTCTAAGATAGAGAAAGCAATTTATTTACAGTTCTTGAATATTGTTAAAAAAATAGTACCAGAGAATCATTGATGAACCTGACATAAGAAAGAAAAACAGATTAATTCACGTTGGTTAATATAATTACAATGATCATACCTGAGAAGTATGCTGCTCAATTCAATCTAGGGTAGAAAAAGAAATTTGTTAGTGTTCTTCAATTTCATTAAAATGATTACATACCTAATATGGTTTCCGACGAAGACTTTCATCTAGAAAGAGAAATGAAAATGAAGACATAGTAAATTTCATTCTAACACCTCACGAGTGAGAATAAGATGACCCAATTAAATATAACTTTTAGGAAGAAACCTATTACCGTTATTTATTTGATGCTAATAATGTAGCTGCGATCTATGATGATGAACTTGATTGACAGGAAAACGAGATTTACTCATTATTTTGAGTTTTCTACAATATCACGTCGGATAATTATGATAATGAACTTGATCTAGAATAGAGAAAGGAAATAGTTTCATGTTCTTGAACATTATGACAATGATTATATGTGAAAATGATGATGATGAATTTGACTAAAGATAGGAGAGCTAGATTTATTCATGTGGTTCGATTTTGTAACAATAAGCATACCTGCAACGTAAGGTGATGAATTCGATGTAAGATAGGGAAAGAAATTTATCAAATGTGCTTTAATATTTTCCCAACAATCATACTTCAGTGTTACGATGATATATTTCATCTAAGATAGAAAATAAAATACATGCATTCTTCTTGAATGTTATGACAAAATCATACCTGAAAGTCATTGTGATCAACTAGTTCTAAGATAGAAACGTAAACCATTGTTTTTGAATATGATTGAAGTAATAGTAGAAAAATATGATGATGATGATGATGATGATGAACATGATCTAAGAGAAAAATAAAAATTGATCCGTTGCTTTTGAATAGTATAAAAATAATAATACCTGGAAATATGAAGCCATGAACTCGACTGAAGATAGAAAAAAAATGAATCAAATCAGGCTGTTTTATTTTTTGTAATAATCATGGATGCGAACTGTGGTGGATAGTTCCAAATAAAATATAGAAAAGAAATTCATTCATGTTCTTCGAATTCTTTAGAACAATTCTATTTGATAGTTATCAGGGTGAATTTGATCTACGTCCGAGAAAAGAAATATACAATGTTGATTTTTTGGGAGTTTACCCGATTAATGATACTTGTGTAATTTGATACTGAGTTTATCATATACACTGTAAACTAGAAAATAATTTATATAGTGTAATAAAACATATTCTAGTGAAGTTCATATGAATTCGTAGATGAATCTCTACCTTCTTGAAAATTTGATCTCCTAGTCAGAAAGTTGAAAATGAATTCGTATATGGACTTTTTTAGAAATTCACATCTAATTTAGCAATTAGAGTATTTTGTAGAAGTTCGAAATTCAATTTTTATTTTCATTTCATAATCAAGGCGAACACAACATCATAAATAAGAAAAATATGAGAATTGGAATATAAGTTAAAACATAGCTACTAAAAAATACTCCTTCAGGGAGCAATGAAGAGAAAAAATTTCCAAGAAAAACAATTTAACGATTTAAAAACATTTTAATCAGAAACAAATACTCAAAATACAATTCTCAAGCTTAAAGATAAAAATACTACGTAACAGCCCAAATACAGTTTGAAAAACGTGAAAGATTACAGATATCGATTTTATATTCAGAAAATTCTATCTCTAATATTCTTGTGAGCCATAAGAGAAAAACTCGGCACCATGCTCTTGTTCATATAGAATGAACGAACTGTCGACTGACTTATATACACGGCCAAATAATGACTCTATAGCTGTCATTGTTCAAATGATTATTCAAAAATCAGTAACTGATTGCTGAGCTTTCATAGAATCTAAATTGATTTTCCAATATCTTGAAAAACAATTTTTCCGGAAAATCAGATTGCAATGCTACCTTGTAGACTACCAAACACTTTCTACACTTTCAAAATTCGACGAATGAATTATAAAATTTTGTAAAATGCTTTAGCTTATTTAAGGTCGACTTTCTACAAAATTAATATTAAAAAACATTTTCAGTGTAGCATGAATTTATGACTGTACAGTGAATTGGCTATGAAAAGTGGCATTTCTTTCTTTTCTTTTTACACGAGTATGGACAAGGGAGATGAGATTTGTACTGCCGATATCTGAGTGAAAAAAGATCTATTAAGTATCTTGATCGAATCGCTACGTTAGCTTTTGGAAATTAGTTTTTCTGTTTTTTCAACCGGCTCTAAAAAAGAAATCTTTTTTATTGAGTCATTTGCTAAAGTTGGCGCTAAACCATTCTTTATTGATACAAAAAAGGATAAAATACTATGCATACACGCACAAACCGTAAATGGTTCTGGACGAAGTCTATGAAACCTAACAACGCTTTAAGAAAAAATGTAAAGTTATTTTAGGAAAATTGTAAAACCACCAGAACGTGTACAAAACTACAAATCGTTTCGTATAGTTTGTGCGAAACCACCAATCACCTTTATGAAACTGAAATTTTTCGTGGAAAATATGCGAAACCATAAGATAAATAATACGAAGATGAAAAGTTCAGTACAAACAATTCTAAACCTTCTACTATTGTACGAAATCTCTCATTACTCAGAGTAAGAAGGACGGAACCTTCGATAAGAAATCGGAATCATCAGTCACTTGGTCAATATACTACGAAACTTTGTTTAATTCTGAGAAACTAATAATGGATTAGTATTTTAAGTGTGAAACCATGGGCCAGTTTGCGCAACCAGCAGAAAGTTTGGTTGAAAAATTGCAAAATCCTACCTTTTCTTCTGAGCTTAGAAAAGTTTTGTATAATTACTACGAAACGATTTTCACTTTACCGAACTTAAAACCACTTAGATCAAATGTATTGAGCCACTGCAGTTCTGTATTAAACCTACTTTTGTGAAACACAATCTAAAAGGATTGTTAAAATATATATGGTAGAAATTTGGCCCATCCCCGCCCCCCCCCAACTNCCAGCAAAGGAGTCTCATCGTGTTTCACATTTTAATCCCACAGGGATTGCGCTAACAGCTTTTTTTAGAGTGTGCTCCATGGCTGAAACTAATAAAAACACTATTTTCGAGCAGATAATGCTTTTCCCTCTTCTCCCAGGTAGTAGAGGCACGTGTGGAACAGCTGGAAAGCACGGGAAATCGCTGGAAAGTGGAAGCAGTATTCTAGTTGAAAATTACCGAATTTTTTCCCTATAGATTCTGGTCAGTTTCCTGTGTTTTCCAGCTGAAAGTTAACCGGAATGCATAGAAAAAAATCTGATAATTTCCGACCGAAATACTGCTCCCACTTTCCAACTCTTTCCCGGGATTTCCGGCCAGATACGGTGATTTTTCTGCATCTTTTCGGTCGGTTCCTACGGTATCCGTCCACCGAAATCATTGACCTGGGCGGAACATGCAATTATTTAAAAAACATTCACTTGAGACTATAGTTACGATTACCATGTAAGGGATTGTCTTGGCAATCGTGCTATTTTATGTTTGCTGTTTAATCAATTATTTAGCTGAGTAACTTGCATCTTCAATAGATGCTCTTGATGGCGATTGGTCCATATATTTTTCTCTTTCTTGCAATGTGTTTTCACTTTATTTTCTTCACGTGTTTCGCACATTCATACATTAACACAAAAAGACTGAAAAAAAACAGAAAAAAAATTGAAGTATATATAAGAAAGAGAATTCGCAACCAAATTACATTCTATTGCTTCAGTGTAGTTTGAAAGTAGCAATGGTATAAAGTTTTTTTGATCCAAAAGGTTAAATTTAAAAACATAAGCAATATTCAGATAACAAACAATCAATTTTTTAGAGATAAAAATTCTCTTGAATAACTCATAGCACAATGATTGGGATACGGACAATGGGACCCGCTTGATTGAGGACACTGATACCTTGTCTCGATCCAGGCATCGTAGACTATGGTAGACTGGTATATTAGTTTTTTCATTTCATTTCCAGATCAAACAAGCTCGATCGTAAACTGCTTTTTCTGACCATTACAGAGATTGTAATGACCGTCCTGCGTAAAACGATGAACTGTAATTGGAAATCCTAGACCCGTCGCAGTAAATTCATGATACCCATGTAATAAAAACCGCATGAAAATCGGCGGTTAACCGCGGTTTTACCGGTCCGGTTACCGGCTCCCATTACCGCAGAACGGATAAATACCGCGGTTTACCACAACAAATGAACTGGCATTTACCGTGGTAAACCGCCGGTTTTGATTAATACCGCGGTTACCGCTAAAAAAAAGCGGTTAACCGGTTCATCTATAATTTTTGACAGAAAAAGTCTTCCAAATCATCAATTAAACTATTTTAAAGATCCTTTTTTTTTACTTTCACATGTAATAAACATGCGCAAAAAACCGTCGGTGTACCGCGGCTTTACCGGTCCGGTTACCGGCTCCCATTACCGCAGAACGGATAAATACCGCGGTTTACCGCAAAAATTGATCCGGTATTCGCAACATGGGCATTTTAGCAGTACCCACCATCCAGATATTGGAAATTCATGAGAACTCAAGAGATTTTACAACGAAAGGGCGATAAACACTATCACACTAAACTTCATTGGTGGAATTACAAAGACTAACACATAATAGTCCAGAGATGGGTGCTCCAAACACCTTGAGTTTCCAATTTGTGGATGGTAGGTATATCTCTTCCTCTTTTAATTGATAATTTGTGAATAGTCCTATTTCTAATGGCACAGTGGAAACGTAAGATATGTTGTCATTTAGATTACCCACTGATATTCTATTTAGATACTTCTCTATATTTTTAGACGGATTATGTAGCTGTTTCGATGATATACCAACATGTTTAATTGGGTGTATCTGCCCTTGTTATTTATTTGGTCAAAATGCCGAACAAACGGATGAATCAAACAAAATTACCTCGTGCGTAATTTATGCGCTGTCCCCAGGGTATCATATCGGTTGTGTTGTTCAGAAACCTCAGAAAGCAGCACTTCGTGATGCATACAGAATCGCAGAAGAATCAAATGGTTTACTTGTTACATGCTGTTGTAGTGCTTGTGGTATCCCAAACAGACATTAAAAAGCCTACGATGGGTGCGACGAGTGGTCGAAAATATAAACTATATCATTTTTGTTCGTTCTGTTTTGATTTCGAGCCCCTCAGCAACCATCGAATTCTGAGTACTCGAAAATTGCCCTATCGGATATCTGTTTTTGACTCCTCAAGAACTGTTAGATCCCTTGTCACTCATCGGAATATTTCGAGTACTAAAGAAAAAGAAACCTATCCGAAGAATGATATATAGCACTCGGGTAGGAAAACACCTTGGAAAACGATAGTTTCAGGTGATAAACTTAATGTTTCTTTTATGCAACTTGTTCAAAAAAGATTAAAAAATACCTAGTTTATTCAATGAAATTATAAAAATGATCCCATGTAATAAAAACCACATGAAAATCGGCGGTTAACCGCGGTTTTACCGATCCGGTTACCGGCTCCCATTACCGCAGAACGGATAAATACCGCGGTTTACCGCAAAAAATGATCCGGTATTCGCAACATGGGATTTGTGTTGAATCCTTAATTTAGTAATTTTCTAAAATTCGTTTAATATTAAACAATAAAAAATGACATGCACGACTCGTATATAAAACGCTATTTATCAACAACAAATTCAGAACGAATATTGTGTTATGAATCTCTGATAAAACATATAAAAATATTAATTTTACATTGTATCACGAAATTAAATTCTTTGTTAAATGAGCTACTTATGCAGCATCTGAAATTTGAAGAAAAGCTGATTTATTAATTACACACATCACAGATGAATATTTTTTTCCATTTTAACCTTTTTTGTAATATTCGAAAACTTCATGTAAATATTTAAAGGTTTTAGGTACTATTCTTCTTAGCGTTGAAAGATAATTTTCACCGAAGAAACATAGTTCATATTTAGTTTAGATGTTCAACGATTATTCAACTTATGTATTCTCCTCGACATTTAATCGATAGATTTCGACGACTCGATGTATTGCTAACCCATCGCCGAGCCATCAACCCATCAGAAAATGGGAATCCGAATAGTACGTTTTAAATTTCGATGGAAACGGCAACCTCCAATCGACTGGTCGAAATATCCATCGAATGACCGCTCGGAATTTGTCAAGAAACAAAAGAAATGCGTGAACGGGGTTTGTCACAAATAATTCGCTATTATTATTTTCTAATTTTTATTTCAATTAATATTAGATGTAAAACTTGGTGTATCAATAGTTGCTTCTCAACCTCGTTGAACGCCACATATAACACAAGCAAAGCCGAAAAGTCACGAATTATGATGAATCTTGCCTTTCGTTGTTTTCGTTTCTTTTTCAATTTTACTCTATTGAAAACAGATCTGCCTATTTCTTGATAAAGACAATAAATTCAATAAATTAGGGTGTGGTGTAGTATGTGTGAATTGATAATAGTAAATCTTGTTGCTGCGTAGCCTGGCTGAAAAGTGTCGACTGTTCGTCTTGGGTGTGCGTAACTTATCTAAATGCCTATAATCGCTGCGATTATTAAATTCATTAATTTCGAACTAAAATTGAATGATCATTGTTGTGACACATTATTTAGTTGAAAACATCATGAACTTTGTCATCACAAGATGAACGAACAACGCGTTTTGTTAAATGATATTGGATAATTTATCTAGAAAGGAGAGAGGCTACAGTACTTGACGGTATGGATATGTTTAATCAAGCCAATACTATTGCGATTTCATGCTAACTAAAACAATCATCAGATGACGTCAATTTTTTTATGTACCTTTTCAGTACTGATCGTAAAATGACAAAAAAAATTTAATCTATTTTCAGTTGGTGCTGGTTGTGTATATAGAGTAATTCATAAAAAGATCGATTTATCTTCTAGCAAAAAGATAAATTAATTTACTAATTTCAATTTTTGCTTTATTAGTAATCAACTTTGTCGACGGCGTTTTAACTAAATTACAAATTTATGTGCTTGCTTTAGAGCAGTTAAGTAATTACAGAGTTTTATTTTTGCCAATATACTTCGTGTTACTCATTTAATAAACTATTGAAACACTCTTCAGGGCAATGGGCAATGAAAAAAAAAAATTAAAAAAAAACAAGTAAGATCAATATGGATTAGGAATTTTAGATGAAGAGAGCAAATAGTAGACAAACAGAAAAGTAGATGAAAGAGGAACTTTGTTTGATTTCTGTTGAATGGCGTTTTAGAAGATACCTGAAAGAGCTTTTGATCATAATTGTCATGAGCAGTAATGAACAAAATCATTCAAGCTTGAAATTTCTATAAATTTCGCCACAGATCAAAATAAATTATAACAAAATTAGAGTGAGGGGTGTGAGTGCGGTTCTTCTCTTTGTCTTTATCCTAACTTCAATCCACAATCATCCACTCACACCCATCTTGAAAACTAATAATGAAATCATATTTTGAAAACTCTTGTGTTCAAAACCTCAACTTTCTTGAATATATCTGTACTGTAAAAAGAATCTAGTGAGTGGATTAAAACTCGTAGAGTCATTTCGTTCGAGCTTAATATCTGTAACCCCATTAGAAAAATTTAATGGTAATTGTAACGAATTTTGACAGAAGAAGTGCTTGCATTGATGGAACCATGCTTTATTTCATTTCTTCATATCATGAATCGTACCGACTACACAAAAGGCACACATTTAAATATTCAACCATCCAAGAGAACGAAAGCAGATGACAGTTCACGACAACCGCTAAGGACATCAAAATAAATGCAAAACATAGAGAAAGGACAAAATACATTGTAAGAACAAAACAATACGCGCTCTTAAGTGTGAGCGTTACAGTAAAGGATACCTATTCTTGCTCACCGTTTATATTGAATAAAACGATCTTAGACAACGATTAAATTATTACCCATTCGCGGATTGAAGATAGGGCAATGATTAGATATTACTTCGAAAAACAAACCTGAAAATATCGACTTCGTCTATTTCATTTTGTTTGTGCTTTGCATAAGAGACAAAAAAGGTTCCGTCACAACATATAAAAATGACTGCGATAGCTGAAGAAGTTTATTTAAAACAAACATATTTCAGCTTATGTTGAAAAAGGGATCGCTAACATAGGCTTCTGTAAACTCAATTTCTGATCGCCATCAAGCCACGCTCGAAGACCTTTCCAATTGTCGCTTGTGTATGCAACTTGTCGGTAAACAATACGATACGCTCTACTTATTTTTTCATTATTCTGTATTGCTTGTGTATTCTTTGCCTTCCATTGCTCCAAAACATTGACATTGATATCCTTCAGTTTCATATTTAGTATCTCACATGATTCATTCAACACTTCATGATAACTTTTTACAATTTCAAATGCTACAACAATCGATTGAAATTTTGCTGTTGCTGCTTCTTTATCTGGACACTTATCTGGATGATTTGCTTGCGCTAACCGATAATAACTTCGTCTAACATTATCCAGTGTAGTGTCTGGTAGACAATTTAATACATTCAGAGCATTTAAATACCATTTACGTTGTGCGTTAATTTCTTCCTCGTCTCCATCACAACAATATTTTTCTATGAAACATCGAGACAAAGCTTGTGCACCATATCCAACGAGACAACCACCAACGATTGTTCCAATTGCAATGCTTGTCGTAACAGGGCCACCAATCAAAGTTGCTAGAACATAACCGGTTAACATTCCTGCCGCTGAACCGAAACATCCAGCTATTGTATCAACTACTGAAACACAGATAGCTTTTAAAAATTGTTTTGATGTAATATCGCCATGCCATAACTGTAATGAGTAAGATCCAACTTGTATGGCTAATATTACTCCTGCAACGATATAATCGGACGGACCTGCATTATAGATGAATACTTTGTTCATGATTCTATAACTTAGCAATTGAAAATATCCCAACTCTTTTCCTGTAAGAGCATATTTAGCACCTCTAACAGAGATTCGTGCTAAACCTGACAGTCCTATGACTAATCCATCACGTTTTATATAATGCATTAATCTTAAATTTTTCATTAAGGTAGACACGATTTTTGGAGAATCAAATGTGCCTTTAAAATTAGCCATGGCATAATAGCGCACGAGCTCCTCTCGATGTTCCTCTTGACAAAATAATTTTTCAGCTTCCGCATTTGTAAATCCCATACTAACGAAATCATTGATAGATCGAACTTCACCAGTCTTCACGTAAAGTAGATCGAAACTATTATAGATTTCATGTCTATCGCATAAAAATAACCCACGCTTGACGTCTATCATATTGCTATCAAATTCCTCAACTAAACTAGACAAGCCAACTAAACAATTTTTCAATTGTTCACGTGCATCAACATTATACAGTATACAATCTTTAAAACAATCAGACATTTCTTTCCAATACTGTGGTAAGTGTTGTTGCAATATCTTCTTGGCTCGATCATCCAATTGAGAAATAAAATCCACCATGAATACATTTAAACTATTTTCAATTATAGAGTCCAATGAATGATAATCAATTTTAGCCAGTAAATCTAAACCCATTAGCTTGAGATTCGCAGCGAAAAGTGGTTCACTATCGAGCTGCTCAAGTTCAACAAAATAATCACATTGATATTCACCAAACGAGAAGAGTTCGTACTTATTTGTTTCAACAGACAAAACTTTCCATTTGGAACAAAATCCAACAACAACTTCTTTTTTATCTCCAAATGCGTTGTATGTCTTAATGGAGTTTCCCTTCTTGATATTCAGTTTGTATAGGGTTCTTTTATGATCTGGACTGCGGGGTACCATTTCCATCAATGTTGCAGCAACATCTTTATCAGTGGATGAACTACAAATACCACTAAAACAAACGGTACCGCCAATTTGAAATTTTGACAAGTTCGGAGCTGTATTCATTCCATGCCATGCTACTGTTTCAATAGATGGAAGATGACGAAAACAGGAGTCTAATATATAGAGTGCTGATCTCGAGTTGAGAAAATTTTCACTGTCGCGATTTTTGACAGCTCGATTTACTACCGTATAAAAAGATTCACATCGATTGCTTGATTCTTGGCAATAAAGTGCGAGAAATACCGCTTCATGTTTCAATAAACCATCAGTAGCATAATCAATACTGTCTACCTTTGCAATTGCCCTTTTCAATTCATTTTCTTTGTCAGTTAATGGTGTGGATTTCAAATATTGTAGATATGTAAAAGCAGGAACAAACTCAAAATCGGTGACGAGACGATTTGACGATAGCGGTTGGGAATATGTACTGTTAAGATTCTTTACCGTCATTTCAAGTAGATTCGTGGCCAACTTTATTAAGCGGTCCAATGGAGCCTGTGGTATAGATTGTAACCTGCTTATCACTTCACGTGGTGTATCCATCAATATTTCAGTTGATAGAATGCCAGCATCAAAAACCTTGGAAACATAGGGTTTCCATTCGGGGTAAATAAATACTTCTCTTTCTAGTAGAGACTTGAATATTTCTCTTCGTTGCAGTTGCATCATTTTGTCTAGTTTACAACTGCTTCTAACTCAGACAATAACTAATGTACCTCTAGAACGCTCTTTATTTGGCATCACGTGTTTTCTATTGATAAGAACTGAAATAAAATGAGCCAACATCGTTGACTCAGCATAAACGGAGATATGAGGGTGTGGGTGTGAATGCAGGTAGCTTTCTTTCTACCCATACCCTTTACGGAATTTTCAATTCATCGCTAGATGTTTTTCGAAAAAGTGAACTCACACGAAAAAAAACTAGTAAGATATCTAAAGGCCCATTCAGAATTATCTATGAACACAATTCAATAAAAATCGCTATCATTTTTGAAGGATGAACCATGAGCAATAGTCCTCTTAGATATTGAACATTAGATATTTTATATTTTCTGAAGAATATTTCAAGCATTCGAAGAGACAAGAATTTGTTTCCATTTTTACACGCTATGAAGCTGAAATTTCTGTTATAAACAAACAATCAACCTAGATGAAATATACTCTGCACGTGTTTGTAACTATTTCAATAGTATAAAACTCATACCTACTTGGATTTTGTCCTTATGATTAATTGATTCACACCAAGTTCTTTTATCTTGATTATATTAAAGAGAACACAATATATTTACTTCTGTCACAGATGCTGATTAAACAGCGTATATTTTTATTTATAAATTTTTATCGCAAAAGCGATTAGCAAATATAAATAATCAATGACTCACGTTTTCCTTCAGAAATTCTTCATCGATTTAGAGCAATCCAAATATCCATCTTAGGAACAAGCTTTTTAGTTCTTTTCTTCTCGGGAACAATCTTCAATATACTTGTATCTTCATAATAAAGGTCTTCACTTCTTGTTTATATACGTTCTTTTCTTTTTCTTGATACACATAGAATGAAGAGAAAAAGAGACAAGAAAAAAACACAATCAAATTTGAGAATTCTCTCGTTCAAGAACAGAAATCAATGATCAGTGTAGCGCAGAAACACATACACAAACATATAAGAAACGAAAAACATCTATGAGTAAGCACAATTGTAGAGAAGAAAATTTTTCATGTTTTTCTTTCATAGAAAAAAAAGCGAAGACAGAATGAAGACTAACACACTCACCCACATGAGATTCAACTCATATACCTATCATAACAAAATAAGAAAAAATGAAGTGACTTTTTAAATATTTTATTTCTTACTACTTCGTTTTAATCATATGCATAGCCAGGACTTCGACGCCGACGGTCACCACGTCGAGATCTTGATCGACTGCGACTACGCGAACGCGATCTAAACAATATTTATGATATAAACCTAATCAATCAAATCATGTCAACAAACCTCGACGAATAATCATGACGACGACGATGATGATGATGATGATGATGATGCCGACGATGATATTTTCTATCTGATGATGGAGAACGACGATAACTATGACCATTCGAACGATGATATGATGTTGTACGAACACCCATATATATTCCCGGAGCTTTTATTAGAAAAACAAAAACTTAGTAAAAGAAGACCGCCGAGTAAAAATCATTACTTGGTGTATGTGCACGTTTTGTTACTGAATAATCAATGCGTAAACGATGATGATCAAGTTCAACTGAATTAAGTGCTTCTTTTGCCTAAAATTATAAGAATAACTTTTTGCAATTTTTTTTTTGATTTTTATTCATACTCGGATAGCACTATCGACTTCTTCAAAATACACAAAACCAAAACCTCTTGATTTATTTGTTTTCTTATCGATCACAACTTGAACATCTTTTATACGGCCGAATTTATGAAATAATTCTAACAATAAAATCTTTTTTTAAATCGAATTTCAATGGTTATAACAAACCTCGAAGTTCACGTTCAGTTGTATATTGTGATAGTCCAAATACTCCGAGAACTGCACTCGGAATTGGATTTTCTCGATGAACTTCATTTTGTGGACGATGGCCATCCGGTGAACCGCGTTTTGATCGATGAGGTGAAGGTGAACGAGAACTATTTGAAAAATAAATCATATCAATTGGACTCGATACTTTTTTCTACTAGTGATCCAAATAAACTAAATAATCAGAGAAATATTCTGTACCTAAACTATGCTCAAGATCCCCGCCGAGGAGTTTAGAATAGAGAGCGAATCACTGTATGGCATTTACATGAAACGCATGTATGCTTGTTTATTTAACCCCCACTTTCTCGTATACTTTGAGAACGTATTTGTATGCCAATCTCAATCACGTGCCTTTGCTTAGTATATTCCAAATATGATGAATCATTCTGGACAAGTCTTGCATAAACGATGATTCATTGGGAATATCAAAGTCTCATTAGAAAAATTGTAATCAGTTTCAATCTGAAAACTTCTTTGCAGTCACAGAAAAAAATGTCCGTTTGTTCCGAAAATTTTCCAACAAACCAAAGAATAAAACTGAACGTACTATCTTTTTGGTGATGGTGATCGATTTGAAGCAGACCGATGTCGAGAGCGTTTGGATTCTCGATCTTTTGAATGCTTAAATTATTTGAATAAATCACGTCATAATTAAGGACAAATTCTTTTGTTTTATTTGTACTTACCGCTCGGTCACTCATATTGCGCCTATAAAATTCTAATGAGATATATGAATAAAGAGGAAAAAAACAAAGACATGGCATGGCAGCGACATGACTTTATCTGATTGGTTAATTTATTCGAGCCAATGAAAAAATGATTATGTGAATTCATTGCCCTGATTCATTCAAACAAGAAGACAAGCGAAACAGCGCTATCTAGCTGCAAAAAAGGAAAGTTTCGTCACGTTCTTCCTTTTTTTTTTATTGTTTATTTTACTCAATACCATGAAATTTCGGTTTAAATTTAATTGTCAAACGTATTCAATAACATTCGATGATATTAATGATGAAATAACAATACTTGAATTAAAAAATAAAATTAAAAAGCGTTTTTTATCCTTGAGAAAGTAAATGTTGATTTTTCTTTTATTGATGATCAAAAAAACAAGAATTTTCCTTTTTTATTTTCAGGTCAAATTTTCATTTATCAATCGATGGTATCAACAAATTAGATGAAGAAAAGAAAATGTCAGAATACAATCTTCATACGAGAGATGCCATTCACATATTAAATGAAATCAATAATAGATCAATACCATCATTATCATTGGATCAACCATTGACACTTGAAGAAGTACGAGATCTTCATACATATCCGTTATTAGTGCATCGTCTTGTTGAACAATCACATCCGCAAGATGATTTTGATTTTATTGTTTTGACTATACATGCTCTAATGCTGGAAAGTGGCTTTCAAATGGTAGGAAAAATGAACAATTAGTTTATTTTTTAATTTTCGAATGTATTTATTATATTTTATTTTAGGATGCGGAAAATGATTATGATTTAAACATCGCACGAAAATCATCAACATTTTATGTTATTCGTTATCGACATAAATTATGTGAAGAAGAACGTATAAGATGTTCATTAGCAATTATGAAAACAGATTCATTAGTAACGATTGATGGTAAGTTTTAACAATCATTTTGTTTTTGTTTTTTTTTGCAATTTTATTTCAACAGGTGTTGTAAATTCAATATCACAAGCTTGCGGAAAATTATCATTTAATATTTCAAATTATTTGTATACACAAAAAGAAGGTAAAATAAAATATATTACATGTGATGGCATTTTTTCATTTTTAAGAGATAAAGATTTTAATGTTCATAGTCTATCATAAGTGTACGTCAATAGATTTAATCGCTTTCCGCTTACTTGAGCTGATACTGAGTTATGAGGTATGGTGTCAATATTTGTTTTGAGCTTCATAACTTTGGAGGAGGAAGACAATGTGAACCGGCTAGTGTATCGCTATCTGTTACATTGATCTTGTGAAAATTCTTAGAAAATCTTCCCAATTAATTAATCGATGTTAAACTGAGACCATTGATGTTTCAAGTAGAACTTGAACACGATGGTTACAATTCAGTATCTATAGTGATTAATAGATTGAGAATTTCTACAACTTTTGAATGAAACGAATGTAGATGATCATCATTCTGACGGGTTTTGAGTTAAGACAGTATAAATTGAGATCGAATTTCTTGTAAAATTATTCAGAATTAATAATCACATAAATTTGACACAACGTTCTTAAGAAAATAAAAGCTACTGAAATTCGACGATGTAGAATTTGTTCTCTTATAATTGTTCAATTGTCTGTTTTATAGCAACAAATTTAAATGCAGTTCTACCTTATCATGACCTTCGGACGCTATCACGATCGTTTAAAGACAATTTGGCCAATCGACTTTTATGCAAATTACTAGAAGGTTAAACATCAAAATCAATGACTTTTATTTCTATTAGTTTTGTATGTTTTTTTTCCCTCTAGAATCAGGTCAACGGTCAAGTGCAACGCTAATCGGATTACCGAATGAAATTAAAGTAAGTTCATCCTTTGCACTTTTCTATACATCAGGAACAGTATGATTACGAATAGTTTTTCTCTAATACATACTGTTTGTCACAAAAATATTCATCTCTTATTTTAATTGTTAGAGAGAAATTTCAGTCCATGTTACACTAGATTCTGTTGTGACAGATAGACCTCATCTTCAAGAATATTTGAAATACGATACATATATATATATATAAGACCTCGTGAAGGTCGAGACAACATTAAAGACGACGAGATACAGGATTTGTAATCGAATAACATCAAGCAGATTGTTTTATTATTGATGATCTGTATATTAAAAAAACGATTGTAAACTGATCTTTGCCATCGTCACATCTAATGAAAGATCTAATCTGTTTATTTATTAAATATTTCAATTTTTATTATTTTAGCTTCGCTTAGCTAAGTATCTACCGATCAAATCATTACTTGCTTTACAATCTACATGTCGTGATATTCACAATACATTAAATGACAATTTACTTTGGCATGACTTATGTATTCGAGATTTTGAAAAAGCTGGTAAGAATCAACTTTTTAATTCTATCAACAAATACTAAGAAAATATTTTTAGCCTTAGTTTCAATTCCGCATACTTCAGAAAGTTTACCACACGATAAAAATTGGTATAAACTCTATCGGATAATGTATGCTCAAAAGCAAGCAACACTCCGTCATCAAATGAAGTCTTCCCCCTTTTTCCATCCTACTCTATTTCCGTTGGTTCCACCCGGTCATCCAACTCATCGATTGCTTTTTCCAGATACATCAACTACATTTCATCCATTTCCGCCCACAATTTATCGACCTATTCCACCAGGCATTATTCGTAAGTTAAGCTAAATTATTTTACTTCGATAAATAATATTTTCATTTTGCTCTTTAATCAAAGGCTTTTGTGCAGCCAATACTCAACAAGCTCAATCCCCTCAGCAACAGCAAGCTCAACATCATATTTATTGTCAACCATTATTTGGTTTAAAATGGGTCGTGATTTTTGCAGGTAAATTTTTCTCATTTAAAATCTAAACAAAATTACTATAAGAATTTATTTCATAATTTAAGCAGCTACTATGATTCCACTACCATCCTGCTTTCATCCTATTTGGCTTGGCTAAAATTCTTTCTTTTTATTCTCATTTAACCATGATTGTTAGATTTTTCACATATATAGATATATATATATATATTTTTTTGTGTTGCAATGTACATAGACATATTACGGTCTCTCTCTAGTGCATCTCACCTAACATAATCGTTTTCTTATTGTTTTGATGTGTAATTATGGTGTGTATTGTTATTGAACATTGTTTTTTTGTGCGTGTGTTATTACTAGTGATCTGCAACTCCTCTATACTTTTCAATTTTTTTTTGTTTTATCTTTCTCTTAATGAATAAGGAAAGATAGTAGTTTATGTGCTTTTTATTATTGTATCAGTGTGAAATAGTAATTTTGAAAAACAAAATCAACAAAAAATAATCGTAGCTTGAAGCTCGCTCTCTCTCTCGTGTAACTCTCTTTGCGTCGGGCATCATTTAGCTTCCAAAAATTCTTTTACGGGTGTTGTGTTTCTATGTATCAATCTATCTATCTATTAATCCATAACAATGATTTGTTTGTTTGTTTTTTCTTGCACACTCAGTCTCTATGATATTTGTATTAACGTATGCTTAGATAGCAAAACTTCAAAAAGAAAGAAAGAAACATTGTTTGTTTTGTAGACGTGCGTGCTATATATTTCTTTCAAACATACATTCAAGCATATATAAAATTGAGCGTTTTCATGTATACCTAACAGAGACCGAAACCGATGACAAAAGTCCCATTCGATTCGACCTCTTTTTTAGAAGTATCATTCGATTCGATTCGGCTTTTTTCCAATTTTTTTATTCATTCGATTCGATTCGGTAGCTTCGAAGTTCCATTCGGAGTCGATTCGATTCGTCTGGGGCGAATCGAATCGAATCGAATTATTCGACAATTCGATTCGATTTCGGTCTCTGATACCTAATCGTTTATTATATTAAACAATCTATATAAATATATAATCAACGTTGTTTCTTTTTTTTTTAGATATTTATCTCAACGAAAAACAAAATGTCATCGTTTATGCCGGATAATATACTTTTGGATATTGAGAAACTCGAAACGATGTTAACTAATAGTAGTAGTAGTTGCAGTGGAGAATCATCGTTGTACAATTTTCAAACATCGCCAAACTCTCGTTCGGTAACAACAACAGCACGTTTTACAGGATCGTCAAAAATCTATTTAAGAAATTTAAATAAATTATTAGCAGATATCGAACAAAAACAAAAGATTCTTTCGCATGGTGGAGGATCGATTCTTAAACGTTTACGTCCAGTGAATTCATCATCATCATCATCATCATCATCATCATTATCATCACGTTCTTTAACATTTACATCGTTATTTACTCGTCCTTCTGTTAAATGTATATCAAATAATCGACTTGAGCCAAAGACAATATCGTTCGCACAATTAATCACACAAACTTCTTCGTTTCCATCGACATATTCAAATCATCAATCAGAGTATGGTTGTGCAAAATTAAATGAAAAAATGTGGGTTGTACATTGTCGAGAACAGTTAATCAAAGCTGTTAATGATGAACTTAAACAGACATTACAAGAAGAGGTAAGTCATTTTTGGAACATAGTCAACAATATATTGAAATATCTCCAGTAAAAATTTCCATGAGGCTTAACTATATGTTTGTTTGCAATTTTTTCCTTTGGAAACGAAAGACTAAAGATTGTTGAACGTGTTGTCATAGCAACCAAGATCAACATATTTCTTTGCAAATGTATGAATGGAGAAAATTCATTTCGGCTTTTCTTCTAGGCTAATCTTGATTGGAATCATATATCCAGTTATCATCTAAGCAATAAATGGTCAGCCGGTGTATGTGAAAATGCCTGGAAACAAGTTTGTAATCCCAGAATCAACCAATCGAAATGGTCCAATAAAGAAGATCGTCGTTTATTATCAATTGTTGAACGCGAACCATTAAGTGCTGATCGGTGGACATCGATTGCAAAAGAATTAGGAACGGATCGAAGTGCGTATCTCTGTGCAAAACGCTATATGCAGGTAAAAAGGAAAAAAATAATTCACGCTTCATTTTCTAGAGTGAGAGTTCACACAGAACACATCTTTTCTCACCAATCAAATACCCACCAAAAAAACTAAAGTAATTGTATATAAATAAATATGTTATGGACTATGAGAAAGAAGAACAAGTAGGCTATATATATATAAATATATATATCTCATGATTTATTTTCTTCAGCTTCATATAGAATTGTCCGTTTGGGAAAAAAAAGTAGGTTGAAAAAAAATTAAATCCGGTCCAGAAGTAAGTTGCATTTGTAAGGGAACAGCATATTTGGATTAGAACACACAAAAATTTTGAAAGAAAAAACATACACTTGTTGAATGAACTTTTCTGTTTGTTTTCCCCAATGTAATAGTGGCGTTCTGAATGGTCACAAAACATGATTTTATACATTGAAATCGATTAAAATCAGACATATTATGAAAGCATGAATTAAACCCTATTCCAGCTGGCAATTCTTTTTTTCTTATAACTTCAAATCGATCCTCAGAGAGAAAGAAAAGATCAAAACAACTATTATCTTTCAAATTCGCACAGCTCGTTATATGATTTTTTATAATATCAGGATCATCCATGCCAAAGACGACCTATTTTAAGTAAAAGAATTATGTCTTTTTCCTTTTTCGAAGTCTTTTCACAAAAATAATTCGTTTGTTTTTCTTTCTTTTCATTAAGATAACCAATGACAAACATTCGAAACGACCATTAGAAATAAATGAACGCAATCAAATCATATCAAATATGAAAGATGATAAACAAGGTTACTATAGAAAATATAATAAATTAGCATATGAACTTGGTGATCGTACACGTGAATTTATTTATAATCAATGGTTACATATTGATCCATCATGTAAACGTGGTCGTTGGTCTGATGTTGAACATGCACAATTACTAACACATATACATCAACAAACACATAAAATAACCAATTGGCCACTAGTTTCCGCTCCTGTACACACACGTTCATCACGGCAATGCCGTGAACGTGTTTTAGATACAATAAAAAATGGAAATCGTACTACAAAAGAAAAGCATCGATTATTTACAGCTGATGAAGATCGTCTTCTACTTGAACAATATGCTTTACATGGTGCAAAATGGTCGATGATAGCAAAAGAATTTTCTGCGCGTACTGATAATTCATTACTTGTTCGTTATCGAATGTTAATTAAAGCTAAAACTCAATGGGATTGGTTTTGTCAAACCAATAGTCGTATGAAATCTTTTCTAGTATTTCTATATAATAGACAAATGAATAATAATGATACATATTTTATAAATAAAAATTCAACAGATATATTATCTTTATGTAATAATGCAAATGAAATTCAACATGATTTAGAACAGTTTGGTTTCTATCGACGTGGCTTACCATTTCCAATAACCGATGAAGAATTTCAATGGTTTAATCAAAAACCAGAATTGATTGAAAATATCGCACAAATTGCATTAGAAGAATTTACTCAGCAACGATTATGTTTTAGAAAATTTAAGGTAAGATTTAATATTCTACTAGTGATCTATCGTTCTGAGATAGTTAAATCAATTTTTATCTGAATTCTTTATTGTTATGTTTTTTAGGCAGAAATTAAACCTTGGTTTACCTCATCATTATTTACCAGTATTCCCAATGATATTATTCGACAAATGCTTTGTCGAACAATTCCAAGTCGTCGAAAAAGAAAATCTATCAGTTCATCTGCATCCACGACTAAAAGATCGAAAACTGATGGTATCGATCAACTTGATAATACTGGTGATATTGATTGTAAACAAGAACCAAGAGTTCCTCAATTACCGTCAATTCTTACAACAACATCACGTCATGTTCTACGACCAGTACCGAATCAGTTTTTTACGTCACAATCCACAACAAAACTGTCGATGACCAGTAGTAGTACACATTTTTGTCCTTATCTAATTTTAATTCGTCAAAATTCGTAAACGATAAACACATGATATTTGGCTTGTTCAATGTTTATGTTTGTTTTTCTCTTGTTTGTCTTGTTTTATTATTGTATAAAGCTTATACCAAAAAAATATTCTGTTTTTGGCTCAAGAAGCGATCAAGACAGTAGTCAGTTGAGAATGGAAAACCTAACGGTCTATTCTTATGTTGCTGAATTAGCAATTAATCTCTAAATGATATCATTATTTTCTGGATACAAATATGAGATCCAATAACATCGTTGTAAAGATATAATCGGAAAACTTAGGCATGCCATTTATTTTTGACTTCGCAATATTCTCGTTTGACTAGCAGTTATGAATACTCCTCTATCGGGGATAAAAATTTCAGCTCATAAGATCGAAATATGGTGTAAATATTCAATGTTTTCTTTGTTGAATACCGTTCTTAACATCCTATATAATCGTAGTTTTACAATTTTGTAGAATTGCCGCAACGAACTCTATCTAACTGTCTCGAAACCGTCAAAATGTGACTACTCAAATTTCGAATGGCTAGTTCTTTTCTAGATTAAGTCCAATTAACATGTGTCCCAGTTGTAGTTGCACTAAATCTTGGTGCCTTTATCTCCTAATAGCTTTGCATTAGAATGTTTTCTTTGAAAGTGAAACGATAGAATTTTGTGCCCTAAAAACCTGCCAACTGTGTTTTTCGATCATGCTTTATTTATCGCCTCCACATTTCAAAGATTCACGTCAATTCGCTCAGCCAACTGCAATAGTCAAAAGAACAAAACGTCGAGTACAATTTTTTTTATAATCAAAGCTCTCCTGAGAGTTTCACTATCACACAAGATTCTCCAGAAAATTCTGCGTTTTTCGATGCTTGTTACAGAATTTTAGAAGAAACGGGTAAATCCATGGAGACCCAACCACTGTTTGGGAAAAGTCTTTTTTTTCAGTTTTTTTCTCCATCAAACTGCTGATCCACTTCAGAAAAGATTATTGATCAAAAAAAAATTAGCTTTCATTATCAAAATTCTGGACTTCCAGATCAATTTCTCGGTACATGTCGAGATACATAGTAAAGGCCAGGTAGCTCAGATAAAGCGCTCTACGGATGATGCAAAATACCGTTCTATGGCCAATTTTTTATGCTGAATCTTATGGAAGTGTCTAGAAACATTTTTGAAATGAAAAAAAAATATTCATAAGGAGAGTCTGGCATTCTGGGGCATTTTTATGGAAAAGTGGATATATAGACTGTATTTCATCAGCGAAAGTAACCACCAATCGCTAATATCTTAAAATATATTTTCACTTTGATTACAAAATCTTCTGGCAACTGAGATTGCTGAAAACTATCAGCCAGCGTTTTCCGAAAAAACTTCGAAAAACAATGTAATTATGGTGCTCGTCCATATATAGGATGGACGTCGTCGGCTATTGAATAGGCCGTCAGTTTTGTAGCCTGATGAGTCATTAGTTATATGAGCCCTTTGAATCTAATATTTTTGACGAGGAATTTAGTGTGTATTTTAAGAAATCAGTTTGCTGCAATTTTGAGGGACAGTAATTAGACATCGGCTCACCTGAAATAGGTATATCTTGATCCTTATAGATCTCAAAATTTATGAATATTTTTAATTTCAAGACTCTTTGTGAAGTAATTTTTCGTTTATTATTTGGAGATATTGCGTAGTTTTTTGAAAGCTCGTTCTGTATAGTAATGAACCAAATACTGTATTGAATCAGCGGAATGTGTAGAGTGACTTGTACGAATAAATGCTACAGTCTCTATATATCATCATAGTTATATTTTATGATTGCTCTTGACACGACAAGTTATTGAAACCAAATATACGTATATAGGAATGCTTTCTTACTGGTTGGCATGACCATTGCACATCAGACAAAATAAACACTATCCAATGTAATAAATTTGTTATTCTTTTCAAATTTTGTTCATTGAGCCCTAGTCTTGACAATCAGATTGACTCTTGATGATCGCTCACACTTTGTGCAGTAGGTCACATAGTGAGGAAAACGTTTTCACTAACAGATCTTCTAATATCATCTAGATGGTGAATAATTAGTATTAACAAGAATACATAAAGACGCAAATTCGACTCTTTGATGCTGATTGCTTAATAAAAACATATCTTTGAAAAATTATTAATAAAATGGAAATAATCAATATTATAAGAAGATGTGTCAAATTATGGACTCGGCATCACAAAAAAAAATCTGAGTCTCATTTTGTTTTCCTAAGAATCAGCATTCATCCGTGATTATTTTGCACAAGTTTATTTTCTGTTTTGTCATCACTCAGTTTTTCATGCCTGAAGTCCACCTCAGCGATCGAAAAAAATTGTTTATCCTCGTTATATTAGAGGCATTGATAGTTCGATAGAACCAACTGCGCTGATTACAAATATCATATTACTATTTAAAACTTGTCTGACAATAACAAAGGTATGAAGCACTTTCTGGAAGCCGTAAAAGCGTTTTTGCCAAAAACGCACATGAATATCCAATTGCTATTCAATAGGAATAGACTGATTCGATGCTGAATTATTTTCTCAATCCGAATTTGAAAGAACGTCTTCAACATTTAATTCTTATCTCATCGATTAATGCGAAATACCGCCCCGATTGAGTCATATTATTAGAAATAAGAGCTATTTTTCGGGTCTTATGATGTCACCGTTTGTAATGGGTGCACCAGCGCGATTTGTTAATAGAATACGTAATTCCATGTGTTCTTTCAATTGAAATAATTTTCAACTTGAAATTCGATGTCTGATAAATTACTTTTGTTCTATTTTGCTACTTATGCAACCCAATTTCAGTCGGATTGGTGAAAGATGAGTACGGAAAGAAAATCACAGGAAAGATGAACGAAAGGAAAGATGAACACTGAAAATTAGAGCACGTCTATCAGTTATCATAACATAGTAAGTATATATAAAGAAATTAGATTCAGTTTTTTAAAATTTTTATTGAAAATACAAAAAAAGTTACAAAGTCATATGGTAACCAATGGAGTTAAGTTGTACTAAAACATTATTGTGAGGAGAGTTGAGAAGATTCAGAAGGCATCTCTCAAGATGTTGATTTATCTTCTTCTTCTTCGGTGGTTCTCCAGCGTTGATTTGGACGAGATCAACGTGTACCACATTTTCTTCGTCAATGAGTCTCTGCAGGAAAAACCACAACGTAGGATAGCTGCATTGGAAGACCGAGTTGATACATCGATGATAGGCTTCATCAGAGTTGTTGGTTCTTATGGACAGCTGAGTTGTACGGTGGTGCATGCGTCAGAAGTTGACCTCGAACAAGGGTTTTCGACGAACAAGATTCGATCGTAATTTATCTACGTAGAAATAATCATTTTATTGAATTAATTTTGTTAATTAATTAGTGGCATACCTATATAAGTTTCTTCAAAATAGTCAAGGATATTATCATATTGGTCGTCTAATCGTTCACAGAGTGATTCGAAGCCGTTGAGGGCAGAGTTCGGATCATGAAAAGCCAACGCTGCAATTTTATGGATGTTATGCGCGAACGTTGAATCTGTTTGATATTGAGCTTGGTGTCCGAGACTCTAAAACGAAAAACAGTGATAATAAATTGTTTTTTTGTATTATAATATCTTTCTATCTGCAGTTTTTGATGAATACTTTGACGTAGATGAAAGTAACAGCCAGAAAGGGAAACAAACGAAATTTCCTCTCACAAGAGCTAGCTGATGCTTGTTCAAAGTCCATCATTACCGATGCCGGTAACCAATTAGGAGCAATTTTTACAATTTCATCAAATAAATGAGTATACGCACCTGCGTCTTTTCTTCGTAGCCGCGCATAAACCACGGGGAACAGTATGTTGGCAATAAACCGCGTGAATAATAAACAGCTGGTAGAAGATCTCTGGGACTACTTTGAACGTCCCATCAACTAGAAAGTCTTGTGAAGTTTGTAGTACGTGCAATTGTTCAGGACTTGCTAAGATAATAATTCGATCATCGCTTGGAAAAAAATGGTAAAATAGCGATTTAATCTGTCACTAACTAAGTTAACTACTCACCAAGGCCAATATCGCACTGGAGGAATTGTTCCTGGCGATGATTGAGGGTGAGTTGCGTTGGAACAGATTGAAATTGGGGGTCGTTGGGTTCCTTGACGATCCGGTTGTTTTGATGAAGCATTCGGATTCGTCACTTGATGTTGTCGCGAACTGGAAGACGGGCGAGTGGTGGATCAGACAGCTCTAACGTACAAACAATTTTCATAAAGTAGCGCTCACATTTATAACAATTAGTTACAATTACATCAGGATTTTCTTGAGTATTAAGTGCACGAGCAGTGACTTGTTGAGAGAATTGGCGTACCTGATTTTCAGGAGCATCAAATTTACAAATATGATCGCTAGGGTGTTTGAGAATTGTCTTGGATTCCAGACAAGTATGTAATCGACCATGACAATGATCAGACTTGTACTTGATGCATCGCCAATAGATTTTGTCGCTGGTAATTCGATCCCTAACATAAGAAAATCCATCAAGATCGAGTCGTGGTCGTTGTTTCTAAGTACCGCTTTGAGAGATAGTAAACATGTTTACGAAAATAGATGATGATCACATACATGTTGTAACATGATTTTATACATTTTTTGAAATTAAGATCATTAGGCTCAGATAGACACAGTTTCTAATCTAATTTTGTTTGTCAACATATTTGATTGTAATGTTCATCATACCAATTAAGCCANGCAGTTGGTTCTATCGAACTATCAATGCCTCTAATATAACGAGGATAAACAATTTTTTTCGATCGCTGAGGTGGACTTCAGGCATGAAAAACTGAGTGATGACAAAACAGAAAATAAACTTTTGCAAAATAATCACGGATGAATGCTGATTCTTAGGAAAACAAAATGAGACTCAGATTTTTTTTTGTGATGCCGAGTCCAAAATATGACAGACCTCCTTTAAGCTCATGTGTAGCCAGGGGTTGTCACATTTAAATTTAAAAAAATTTATTAAATCGGGAAATAAATTTTCAAAAGTTTAAATTTAAATAAATTTTTTTGAAATTCAAATTAGTTGAATTTTGAAAACTAGTAGATAAACATAGTTCTTGACTTGAGTATGTTTCCTGTTTTCTAAAGTTAAAGCTAGTCATTCTTCTACGAATTTCGTTATTCAATACACGTTTATGAGTATCGCAGTGTTTTGAAGACGAAAGATGACGGATCCTGCATAGTCTGTAGAGGAATTTTGACTATTATGAACAAATATTAGCCTAAAATACTAGGTCTTCCTCTCATTTAGTATTTACTACTGTTGAAGTCACGTATTTCCTTCTAGCAATGATGTGCATCCATCCAAACAATTTATTAAATATAAATTTAAAATTTAAAAAAAATTAATTTGAATTAAATTTAAATTCTGAAAATTTAAGTTTTATTTAAATTTAACTTTATAGAATTTTATTTAAAATTAAATTAACTTTTCACGACGTTAAATTTTAAATTAAATAAACTGTTAATTGACACCCCTATATGTAGCTGATATATGTTCTTATTGTAAAATTTCATAAGATGCATAAGATTTTTGTGAGATCTCATAAGATTTCGATCTGGACACGTTTAATTGATAATCAATCGATTACCAATCCCATAAATTAGAGAAACGCAAAAGCTATACAAATCTTATCAAATATATTGAACATTTATGATCGACACCGATTTATGATACTTATCGGATGTAAACATTAGTCTACCCAGATCCAACGATACGGACCGTACTGTGCTTAAGTTAGTGTCGTAATACGGCTCTATTTTCACAGTGTACGAACCCGTATTACTTCACTCCAAAACTACACCATATACGGGCCGTATAAAACGCTAGTATAAGTACAGTACGGTCCATATTACTGCGGCCGAAAATATGGTCCGTAAACGGATCCGTATTGAACAACCTGGGTAGTTTTGCTTATTTTAGATTTATTATAAGCGATTTATTTATGAGTATTAAATAAAATTTAATATTCATGTACTCTAGAAGATTTGCTGATTAAAAACGAGCAATTATCAACATCCAGCAGCTGACAACTATAATTCTCGCACCATATCTAGTCGCCATATCCGACGACAACAAAAAAATCGAATACGGTCGGATCTTGGTTACGTACCCAGATCGAAAACAGTGGGAACCTGGTGCGGATCCGGCCATCGTCATAAAAAACTGGATATGTTGGAAGGAACAGGCCGGAAAATGGCACCTATATCCCAAAATCACTTCCGGACACTGGAGTTGAAAGGAAATAAGCGGAATCCGGTAACCGGAAACGATTTAGGGTTCCAGTTTCTGAAATTCGCAGGAAATTCCGCGGATCCAGCCGTTTCCTGCTGTACGTCTTTGACCTGGGCTGACAAGCTTTTTCAGATCAATCTCTGTTGTTAGCACAGTGATGAGTTCCAAATTTTAAATAAAATATATTTACCACTTTTTTTACATCAACTTCGATCTTGAGCTTTTTGGTAAATTAAATGATCACAATAAGATACATTGATTCAATTTCTATTTTAGGTCATCGTCGACCTTGAGCTTAATGGTAACTTCGATCTCTATTATAAAGTACGCCAATTTACTTTAATTTTTAGACCAGCATCGATGTTAAACGAAACAGAACGTTTACGTTTAATGGAGCAGATATCTCAATTTTTTTCTCTATTTTAGATAGATTAAACTTTTCCATGAATGTAATGATAACCTAAATGATTACAATAAGAAGTGTTTATTCACTTTCCATTTTAGATGAATGTCAACCTTCATCGTAGTATTAAGGTTAATTTTTGTTATAAAATATTTTGATTCTTTTTAAATCTTAGATGAACGTCAATATTCAATGAAAATGGTTATTTTCATGTGAAAAAAAACTTTATGGATACTATGTCTCAGATCGACTGCGACTTGAATGGCAACGGTAAGGGTAAATTTTCAAAATTTTATTATTGATTGTCAACTTTAGATGAGCATTGATCTGAGATTCATAGTAATTTTAATCTTAGTAATACAATGTTTTCATTTTTCACGTTAGATAAACGTCTTGCTTAAGTGTAATAGTTAGTCTACTTTTTAAGATCGAATATATTATTAGTATTTTTTTATTTCAGGTTAACCAGTATCAATGAC
>CAJNYU010001363.1:0-37339 GCA_905331475.1 Rotaria socialis
GGTTAGGGATAGAGGTTTAGATAACAGAGTGATTGTATGAATTCAGGGCGCGAAGAATCACATGAAAATGAATAGGCTCATAGTAGCCCACACCGTAGTCTATGCTGATTTCCGCATTCGAGTTCAGATTTCCTATAGTATCAGATACTCATGTTGGTAGAGACTTTTTGTTAGCTCTAATATGCATAGAATGAAAAGGATATATAAGAAATAAAAGAGATATATATTAAGAGCGACAGAGACAAGCAGTGCCACTGATGTTATGTGGCGAACGAAGAAAAAGTGAACTTCGTGGGACTCGAATCCACACCCACACCCTATCCGGACAGATGTCCTAACCAGTTAGACTAGAAGAACATCTCAATCTTCGTTTATCGTTAATAAGTTACATCATTAACGCTAACACTTTTAAGTAATATTTTATACACAGTGAATTAAGTATTCAGCCATGCTTCCACAAACACGAACAAGAAACGTAACTTATTTTCTAATGATAGACCAGTCGTTGTCAATTACGTCGAATCCAAAAACAATCATCCTTAATAATGACTATTCAAGAATAAATCTTAGTGGAGGCAGTCGAGTACGAAAACATTTAGCGTAACAATCATTATTTTTCAACTTCAAAAGCTTTCTGACTCTACCCTAGGGAAAATGTTTGATGTTTCAGCGCCAGATCTTTGATAGATACAGTCAGGATCTTGCAAGGATTCGCTATTTTTTCCTGAGGAAACGACTAAATCCTGAAAGAAGTGTGTAGACACGGAAATTTAGGATCCTGGCAGGATTCGAATGAAGATTTTCAAGGATCCTGACAAGTTCATCATTGTTTTTGAATCAGGATTCAACCAGGAAATCGATGATTCCTGAAAGAAGTGTGTAGCCACGGAGTTTTATGATCCTATCAGGATTCAAAACAAGATTTCCTAGGATACTGACAGGATTCGAATGAATACTTTCAAGGGTGCTGACAAGTTCATCATTGTTTTTTAAATCAATATTGAGCCAGGAAATCAATGATTCCTTAAAGTAATGTGTAGCCACGAAAGTGTAGGATCCTTTCAGGATTTCAATAATTCAAAATTGTAAAAAAGAATTTCTGATGGTATCTTTCAGGATTTGATTGGGTGTTCTCGAAGATATTATCAAATTTCTTGACAAGATCTTTGTAGGATTTAACTAGATTTCATTGCGCATGCTATCAGTTTCTTGGTAGAATCTTTGCAGGATTTTCTAAATAGAATATAAGAGAAATGAACACATAGAGTATCGATCTCTAGACTTTCAGTTTACATACCGATCAGCTTACCGAGCTGGATGTGCCATGTCATTCTATATCACTTCAACGTTCAACATAGTAATTCTGACTAATGCAAATTTCTATTGGAATTTTATATAGATAGAAATTACTTCAAAAAATTCTGAAAATACAATATCATTTTACACATTTCTTTTAGTCGGTGAAATTTACTACTTTTTTAAATTTCAATTCTATTTAAAAATATACTCAGAATTTTTATTTTGGTTATGTTTAAAAATATACCAGGAGTTTTTAAAAATTTTAATTCGATTGAAAAAATACATTTGCAAATTTGTTTTACGAACACAATCAAAACTATAAGCAGTTTTCTCGAAAAATTTGCTGATGACTAAAATTAAAATTAAATATTTAACGAAAACATTTTCCGATGCGTAAATTCCAATTAACATCCTAATTTTATGATTTTCAATTTTTTTCCTGATTGTATTAAAAACTAACTCCTTGCTATAGTTAGAATCTCAAAACAACTTTTATACAAATTTCAAAGTGATTTAGAATATTTTTTTTCCAAGATTGTTAAGAATCGTTCTTTTTGCTTACGAAAACACCCAGATCAAAGTGAGGATAAAAATACCAGTAAATTCTTCAGTTGTCAGAATTATTTTGTGTTCTGAACAAAAAAGCCATGACATATTGAAGAATCCTTCAATTTATTTTGTTAAGATTTTGCTCAACATTTTTTATTGAAATTCTATTATGACCTACAGATTTCCAAATTTTGAAAGGCTCATGATCTTAACCAAGCTAAAAATGACACGAAAACGTTTCACTCATTCTTGCTACGTTCCTGATAGGAACCTGAAAATAAAATCTGAAATAGGCTATAGACACAAAACTCGAAAGATCTTAACTGGCTCTTTGTATTTTCTTATCAAGATCGTGGCCATACTTGTATCCTTTTTAAGCATTCGAAATACCTGATCTTGAGCGGTTCCTCTCAGGAACCTGATATAAGTTTGCCAGGATTTCTTAGTTGAGTATTCTGAATAATCATGTCCTATTCTTGGTATAATTCTCCTCTGATATAATTATAACTCCTGGCAGCATCCTTCTATCAAGATCCAGCACGGATTTTCACTTAAACGTAATGAAACTTTGACGAAATTCTCTTTATAATTTTTGTCAGGTTTCTGAATAGGATTACCAGTGTATCTTAGAAGGATCCTGTAAACTCAATTCAGAAAAAATCCAAACAAGAATCTAAACAAATTCTGGATGGAATCCTGAATCAAACCTGACAGGATCCTTGAGATTCATGATTATGAAGGATCCTTCAAGTCTATCCCAAGACATGAGCATGGTTGAGTGGACTAAGCAGTAACTTGTAAAGATCTTTGCTAAATCCTTACATTTTCTTATCAAGATTCTGATTAAGCTTGATATTGTGTTGTAAGGTTTGGAAACGTATACTCTTGAAAACATCTGAACAAAATCCTGATTGAAGCTTTCCAGGATTAGTCAGTTTTGCATTGTGACTGTTCTTATTATTTTCTTGTCAAGATCCTTGAATGATGTGCCTATCAATCCTAACAGGATCCTGATACAAAGATTTCACTAGGTCCTGAAGAGAACCTGATAAAATCTTGACAGAATACTTTCTCAAAACTTGAGAGGATCCTTGATAGGTTCTTGAGTAAATCCTGATAGGATCCTGCATTCTCAGTTCAGAAAATTATTTGAGCAGGAACCGGCAGAAATCCTCACTAGGATCTTGTTTCACCTTCAAAACAAATCCTGGAAACAAGAATTACTAGGATTCGAAACAGGATCCTAAATAAAACTTGACAAGATCCTGGGGATTCAGGGTCCTGAAAGATCCTTCCAGGGTTTCTCAAGGAATCAACAGCATTGAGACTAAGGTATAGACGAAAAAGGCTAACGGGAACTTATGAGTTTTCTAGCCTATTTTGGGCTATTTTTTTCAGTCTTTCGGAAACTTTTCGTGTGTAGAGACTTCCAAACGGAAGAAAGATACTTTTGCGTGTGATTTTATCATAAGAACTGAAATTGATTTTCCGTGAACTGTACATGAAACCATGAGATTAATCGGATTTGAAAGCTAAGTTTTGCAAAAATGAAATCCGGCTCCGTTTTTTCTCTCGAACGTTCAGCACCCTTTCAAGAAAAAAAACTGCTTTATGTATAGATCAGTTATAAATGCTGCGAATACTAAGCTTAAGGGAAAACTATGAATACATAGACAGTGATCAACAATCGGATAATGTGATGAAGAAATTAATCGTTTAATAACGATAAGTTGAAGCAATATTATATAGAAATGCTCCACAACGAACAAAATATAATAAAGCGGATAAATATAACTGAGTCGACTAAGAGAATCTTTTTATATTCATAATATTCTTTCTACAAGAGTTTATGACACACCAACTGAAGGGAGTGTTGACGTACCTGTGATACAATTTTCGACCCCCACTGTTACGGTGTAGTTTTAAATCTTTATTCACACGTTCGATAACCTACATTTTAACAATAATAAACAAGAACTGAACCAATAACAGGAACCGATATACTTGCATTCAATTATATCCAATGAGATCAACAATACATATCAATGTGTGAAGCACAATAGGAGAACAAAACATAGCGCTATCGAGATAGATCATGCCAATGATCTGTGTGCACGCACAGATCATAACACCCACCTATAGACCCTGATAGAGCAATTAACTCATTAATTGTTTAGTTAAAAAAAGAATTTCTTCATCACGCTCTGTGACCGCATCAGAAGACCGCACGCATCATCTCACAGACAGCGGCGCAAAAACTGCACACCCTGACAGGCTACGGGAGACATTTACGTGAAAATAAGTTCCATTGTATTTCGCATTTTAATCCGAGATATATTCGCTGACCACCTTTTTCATTTGAGTTTCATTCGACACGTATGTGTAATAGATTTTTCTCTCGACTCCTGTACCGTTATCAATTACTAATACTCTACTTCAGTAACAGCGATAACGCCCACAACCCCAACTACAACTGCCAACGTTAGCGCCGTGACAACCGCCACAAACGTGCCCCCACCAACAACTGGAAACGTAAAACCGGTGACAACAACCTCCAATGTGGTGGCAACAACAACTCCAATCGTCAACACTGCAACGACAACGTCCAATCTGGGACCAACAACACCTCCCATCGTCAACACTGCAACAACAACAGCAAATGTGGTACCAACGACGACTGGAAACATAAACACTGGAACCACGACCTCCAATCTGGTACGAACGACACCTCCCATCGTCAACACTGCAACAACAACAGCAAATGTGGTACCAACGACGACTGGAAACGTAAACACGGTGACAACAACCTCCCAAGTGGTGGCAACAACAACTCCAATCGTCAACACTGCAACAACGACATCCAATCTGGTCCGAACAACAACTCCAATCGTCAACACTGCAACAACGACGCCCAATCTGGTGGCAACAACAACTCCAATCGTCAACACTGCAACGACAACCTCCAATGTGGTCCCAACAACGCCTCCAATCGTCAACACTGCAACAACAACAGCAAATGTGGTACCAACGACGACTGGAAACGTGAACACGGTGGCAACAACCTCCAATGTGTTGCCAACAACACCTCCAATCGTCAACACTGCAACAACAACCTCCAATCTGGTCCCAACAACGCCTCCAATCGTCAACACTGCAACAACAACCGCCAATGTGGTGCCAACAACACCTCAAGTCGGAAGCACCGAAGCAACAACTACAAATGTCCCGACACCAAGAACTGTCAGCGTAAACGCGACCATTTTAGTTTCTGGAAGTACTACTGGTGTGCCACGTGAGTAGCTTTGAGGAGAGAAAATTTTTATTAGAAGTTGTGTTTACTAGCTTGCACAACACCAATTGAAATGACTCGTTCAAACGATTCCTATTTTTCATCGATCATCGTCGATGGAGTATCATATTCAAAACCACCGTATCCAACTTCATTCGTTATGAAAAAGCCTACAATGAAAATTCAATTTGGCAGCTTTCGCCCAGTAAGATTGGCACTCCCGTCTTTTTCTACTTGATGCGCTTTATAATTTCCCTTTTTCTAGGCCACTATAACATCAGTTTCTGTTCTCAATCCAAATGAATCTCAAATCACAAGCATGATTGTCGAAACTGATTATGATGTTTATAACAGCACGAATCTGGATGGATTACAAGTAAATTTTCAGCCTAACGTTGACTTCAATACTCATATTATTATCACATTGAAAACAACAATGGCAAATGCTATTTTTCCGAAAACAATTCAACTGGCTATTTACGGATGTGGTCAACCAAGTTCACCAGTAACTAAAGCACAAATAGAAAGCACAATAACGGCAACATTATCTCCAGGTAAAATTCAATCGTTAAATATGATAAATTGATAGTCGAGTTTTTTTTAATTTTAGCAATGACTTCATCTGGTGTAGTACCAAAAACAAGTGCTATCGTATCTCAGAGTACGTCAGGAATCACAGAAACAGGTAAAGTGATGAGGCATTTCCTTGAATGAATGCGGTATCAGAGAAAATTAATTGCACTAGTTTTCTTACTCGTTTGAAAACACGCGGGGTACGAAATGTACACATGGTGATGGAGACAGATACATTCTGCGGAGATCAACGGAATGTTTTGGTCCGAAGACGTGAAATTTGTTATTCATTTCTGAAAACTCACTATTCAACGTTTCTGTAGAAATGATTGTGTAAATGAACAAAAATCGTTTTGAAAGTAATTCTAAGTACTGGTTATTGTTTTTCTGGTTATAGAATATATGAAAGGAATTTTCCATGGAATGAATCTCAACGAATTGAAATATCACCGATTGCAAATATCGTTGAAGAAAATAAAATGAGTTGGCGTAAATGTAAATCTGTAGTTGAATGTGCTGGATAGTGGATTGATGTGTATTATGTGGACTTGGGTTAGGGATAGAGGTTTAGATAACAGAGTGATTGTATGAATTCAGGGCGCGAAGAATCACATGAAAATGAATAGGCTCATAGTAGCCCACACCGTAGTCTATGCTGATTTCCGCATTCGAATTCAGATTTCCTATAGTATTAGATACTCATGTTGGTAGAGACTTTTTGTTAGCTCTAATATGCATAGAATGAAAAGGATATATAAGGAATAAAAGAGAGATATATTAAGAGCGCTAGAGACAAGCAGTGCCACTGATGTTATGTGGCGAACGAAGAAAAAGTGAACTTCGTGGGACTGCAACCGACACCCACATCCCATCCGGGCAGATGTCCTAATCAGTTAGACTAGAGGAGCATTTTAATCTTGGTTCAGCGTTAGTAAGTAGGGGTGTTAATTTACAGTTTATTTAATTTAAATTAAATTCAACTTCGTGAAAAGTTAATTTAATTTAAAATTAATTTCCATCAAGTTAAGTTTTGAATTAAATTGACATTGAATTTTTGAAAATTTATTTCCGGATTTAATGAATTTTTTTAAATTTAATAAATTGTTTGGATGGATTCACATCATTGCTACTAGAGAAGTAAGTGACTTTAACAGCAGTAAATACTGAATTAGAGAAAAACTCCCATGTTTTACGTTAATATTTATGCATAATAGTCAAAATTTCTCTACAGATTATGCAGGATCGGTCATCTTTCTTCTTCATAATACTGGGATACTCATAATATTATATTTAATAGCACAATTCATAGAAGAATGACTAGTTTTAACTTTAGAAAATAGGAAGCATACTCAAATTTGACTTTAAATAGTAGCAATCAAGTCAAAACTATTTTCATCTGCTAGTTTTCAAAATTTCACTTATTTGAATTTCGAACAATTTAATTTAAATTTAGTTAAATTTAAATGATACAAAATTTAAAATTTAATTAAATTTAAATTTCTTGTATTTAAGTTTATTTCAAATTGAAATTTTTGAAAATTTATTTCCCCGATTTAATAAATTTTTTAAAATATAAATGTGACACCCCTATTAGTAAGTCACATCACTAACGCTGACACTTTCAAGTAATATTTTATACACACTGAATTAAATATTCAGTCATGCTTCGACAAACACGAACAAGAAACGTAACTTATTTTCTAATGATAGAACAGTCGTTGTCGATTACGTAGGGTACAAAAACAATCATCCTTAATAATGACTATTCAAGAATAAATCTTAGTGGAGGCAGTCGAATACGAAAAAATTTAGCGTAACAATTATGATTTTTCAACTTCAAAAACTTTCTGACTCTATAGACGACAAAGGTTAACGGGAACTACTGTGTTTTCTAGTCTATCTTGGGCTATTTTTTTCAGTCTTTCGGAAACTTTTCGTGTGTAGAGACTTCCAAACGGAAGAAAGATACTTTTGCATGTGATTTTATCATAAGAACTGAAATTGATTTTCCGTGAACTGTACATGAGATTAATCGGATTTAAAGGTTAAGTTTTGCAAAAATGAAATCCGGCTGCGTTTTTTCTCTCGAACGTTCAGCACCTTTTGAAGAAAAAAAACCGCTTTATGTATAGATCAGTTATAAATGCTGCGAATACTAAGCTTAAGGGAAAACTATGAATACATAGACAGTGATCAACAATCGGATAATGTGATGAAGAAATTAATCGTTTAATAACGATAAGTTGAAGCAATATTATATAGAAATGCTCCACAACGAACAAAATATAATAAAGCGGATAAATATAACTGAGTCGACTAAGAGAATCTTTTTATATTCATAATATCCTTTCTGCAAGAGTTTATGACACACCGACTGAAAGGAGTGTTGACGTGCCTAGGATACAATTTTCGACCACACTGTTAAGGTTTATTTTTAAATCTTTATTCACACGTTCGATAACTTACACTTTAACAATAATAAACAAGAACTGAACCAATAACAGGGACCGATATACTTGTATTCAATTATCTCCAATGAGATAAAGAATACATATTAATGTGTGAAGGACAATATGAGAAAGAAAAATAGTGCTATCGAGGTAGATGATGCTAATGATCAGTGTGCATGCACAGATCATAACACCCACCTAGTGACTCTAATGGAGGAAATAACTAAATAATTGTTTAGTTAAAAACTGAATTTCTTCATCACGCTCTGTGACCGCGTCAGAAGACTGCACGCATCAGCATACAGACAGCGGCTGAAAACCTGTTCAGCCTGACAGGCTATGGGAGGCATTTACGAGAAAAAGACTTCCATTGTGTTTCACATTTTACTCCCAGAGATATTGCGCCGACAGCTTTTATTATTTGGGTTTCATTCGAAAGGTGTGTGTAATACATTTCTCTTTCTATTCATGAACAGTTATCAAATACTAATATTCTTTTTAAGTAACACCAATAACGCCCACAACACCAATAAGAACTGCCAACGTTAACACGGTGACAACAACCGTCAATGTGGTGCCAACAACAGCTGAAATCGTGAATACGGGAACAAAAACCACGCCTATGAAAACAGGAAGTATGTGTGACACTGATTAATAGTCTACTGGTGTTAAAAGCTAAACAGAAATGCATTTTTTGGACCCTTTAGAAGTGGTAGGAGGAAAGTTTCCCGTTCGTTGTAATTGCAAAGCCGTGTGATGGATGAAATACGTGAAGTGCTCGGTCAGAATGTAGAAGATGGCAATTTTTATCAGTAACCAGAACGGTTATTAGAAAAAAATGTCAATAGTTGTTTGTGCGATTAGTGAAGTGGAGTAGTGTTGAGAAAGTGAGCAGAATGAAAGACATAAATAATTTGGCAAGTCATGAAACGGACTTGTGAATAAGTGTCGATTTAGATTTTTTTAATTCAAAATTTGACTTCGCGATATGTTAATTTGATTTTAAGTTAAATTCTATGAAGCTAAATTTTGAGATATGTTCTAATTTTTCTCCCGGAAAAAGTAAAACAGGATTTTTATTTTTAGTTGAAAAATCATTTAAGTTTAATTTGTAAGTTTAGTAGATTGTTTGGTTGAATACTCACCATTCGGTTTTTGGGAAATATGTGAGTTTAACAGCCGCAAACAAAAAATTATAGTAGAACCGAGTATTTTAGGTTAATATTTGATCATAGTAGTCGAAATTCCTCTACAGATAAGGGAGGATCGGTTATTTCTCTTCTTCAAAATGCGAAGATGTTGACAAAAATATGTTGAATATCACAATTCGTAGGAAAATGACTAGCTTTAACTTTTGAAAACAAGAAACATACTAAAGTTTTACTTGTGATAATAGCAGTCAAGTCAAAAACTAACGGAAGAGCCATAAAGAATAGCGGTCTCAGTATTTCGTGAATATCTCGCGCAGTTTTTATCGCCCAGGCCTCGCTTTTATCAAAAAGATTCCGGATTTAGTTCTCTAAAAAAATATATGAAGGGAGTTTAAACAAGATTTAGGCGTGAAACTCTATGTGGTGAACACTGGTAAGCTCTTTGAAACGGTCCGCTTTCAAAGATGTTTCTGTTCGTTTTATTGCATTCACGCTGGTGTAGGAGCGATATAGAAAAATTAAGGATGGCATTTTGTAGCTCTTGAAAAACTCTATCAGCTGGGCGATGATTGAAAAATTCAAACTTTGAAACCTGCATGAAGAGGAGCTTTCTTCTTTTTTGTGGGATTCGGGTTCTTGGGAGTCGCCATGGGACTTCATTGTGAACTTCATGTGGTAAGATCACAACATAAGATTATATAGTCAAATTTTTCCCAGTTCGAAGAACAATGCTTTTTCTATAATAGCCAAACGGCTTAATTGGTCTGCAGTTCGTTTTGACAATACGTTGTGAATGAGAAAAAAATGTTCATTTATTCCAGCTCGTTTTTCAAGGCTAACTAATCCTGGAATTGTGTGGTCTTATACAAGCGACTCGTTTCGAGTGCTATGAGAAAGAGGATGCTTGAAAACAGCAAGAAATGTGGATCTCAGTGATGTGACGCCTGAGTTGTCAGAGGAAGAAAGAAAATTAATATTGTGAAAACGAGCGTTTGAAAAGGGGTCTTTTCACCGCATATGAGTGTTCACCACATAGCATTTCACACTTAAATTTTGTATAAACTCTTTTCCTATGATTTTGTAGATAATTGAATAGGGATCGTTTTTTAAAAAAGATTAAAACTGAGCGATAAAACCTGCGCGAGATATTCAGAAAATACTGAGACCACCATTCTTTATGGCCCACCCGTTATGTTTCTCTACTAGTTTTCAAAATTTAACTACTTTGAAAATTCAAACAATTTTATTTTAATTTATATGGTACAAAATTTTTAATTTAATTAAATTACAATTTAAATGTAACACCCTGCTTGCCAAGGTGACCAACCGATTCCAGTGCGTGTGCGTAGATATGTTTTAGAACTCATAATATTTAGCCATCAAGTACACAAATTCAAAGTGCTTAAATATTCATATTGAGAACTATACACATCGTCAGCATTCTGATTGGTCGATTAGAAACTCTGAGTGTAACTTTCCGTGTGATTTTCGTTGAATTTTCTTACTGGAAGGTTTTCTAGAGAAGATATTTGTGAATTGCCATAGAATAAACGTTTTGTTTGCAATTGCCGTCAGTCATCTGTTGTTCCGTTGTTCGTCGCTACGAATTTCTTCAGTACATAAGACAATTAGTCAAGGGGGGACGGCAGACTTGAAGTAGAAAAGTACGTCAAAGCAGACTGCTTGAAGTAGTTCAAAGTAGGACCAAGTAGCTGCCCAAGTGAGCAAAAGACTGGTTAAATGACTAGTCTTTTTCCTAGTCAAACCGATCTGTCCCGTCTAGTCTTTGTCTCAAAAACTACTCGTCCACGACTAGTCCGAGTTTTTATCCGTCATGCATGCGCGTCCTAGTACTCTGATTGACGACTAGTCATAAAATCTAGTAAGAGTAGTCGTGACGAGTGTCCCTGTCGCCCGTCCGAAAATGATTTATGAATGAAAATTGAGGCCGTCTGGGACGAGTATACAACCAACTGTAGTCTTATATAGTGGACGAGTCTGGACTAGTCTGAATGAAAATATGTAAGGATGAAGATTAGATTCGAACATGTATACAATGTGACACTTACCCGTCGCCAGAACCATTGAGCCATATGATCNTACCGCAACACAGGTGGATAGTAGACTTAAAATTGCTAAAAGTCTTTGAAGCACAGTTATCATATCGTCTGGGAGTACAGGGAGTCCGCTGGAGTACGGGAGTCGCGCTTTTTCCCCCTTGTCGTGAAGTCATATTCTACACACTCATGATCATTCTAAGATGTTATTAAGAAGATTTTTTAAGAAGATTTTATAATTTTTTCGACAAATATATTTTTATTTATAAGCAAGTGCGATTAATAAGTTGGGTTTTAAAAACATTAATTTGAGTATAAAAATAAAAATAATTTATACCGGGAAGAAACTAGATTTTTTCATACTATTTTTATTTAATTTCATACTTAAAAATCTCCGTACATTCATCTAACAAATAAATTATCTTAGCTTTATTTAAAATTACTACAATTGATATTTAATATAAACTAACATTATATTTTGATATAGCGATTTAGATGCTTCTCGAATTTTTTAAGAATTACCACCTATCACAATTCAAAAAAAAATATATAAATTAGCACTCCTAGATACGAGATGAATTTTGTTATTAGTACTAACCCCTACTAGTTTATGTTTTGATACAATCTTAAACTTTTAGCATATGCTAATGCAAAATAAAATAAAATATATCAAGACAGGAATGCACGCAATATATTAAATCTTTTCGAATGCACTATTTATTACAGCAGACTCTCTAATTGTCCTTCTAGGTAGAAAAAAATTCGATAAGCATTGAGTAAAATAAACACTTCTTAAAAACGGACTAGTCATGGGGTGTCCAAAAGATGCTTCAGACTAATCAAAACCGTTTACGTCGGTTTGTTTCTCATTTTATATGCATGGATGGGAGTCAATATATAAGTTTAGACTATATATACTTACGGCAGTCTATCTCAGTATCCTACTCTGCCGGCAGGATGTCCGTCATATCTCCAATACTGTCGGACTGGGTGTTCAAATCCACCGTGCAACCTCTGTTTTTAATTTTCTTACTAGTCTGGACTGGGTCAACAGACAACATGGACCAGACATGACTGGGTTCAAGGATATTTCAGACTAGTACATACGTGTTTGTAAGACACTCCTCATTAGCCTGACTAGACCAAACGGGTATGCAAGACGTTTCAGACTAGACTTGATGGTAGCTGCGGACATTTTTGACTACCCTAGGGAATGTACTGGGTTCAGGGTACCCACATACTAAGAAAGCCACACCAGAGTACCTATTAAGGGTGCTCAGAAAATTCTCAGCAACCAGACTGTTGTAGGTACTGCATTGGGTACCCATAGCAGTATGTTTCGCTGAAGCAGTACTTGTATGAGTACCCGCACCTGTTATTTTACTGAGGAAAGCTCTACAGGGTACCCTAGATTTATCGCGTTCTGTGTGGCGTCTGTTCATTCACCGTTTTCTTTTGTGTGAACAGCTCCTTATAAACAATTCGGTGAACCATCAGAAAATAAACTTTTTTCATATTTTTTTCTAGATTATTTCTTGACTATTTATTAGTGGAGAACATGCCGATCTTAATCGTAAATTAAGATCGGACTACCCTGAAGTGGTCGGATGGAGATTCGACCAACTCAAGTCGGTCAGATCCCGAAATTTGACCTGCTAGAGTTTTCAGGATTGGAAAAATTAAATTGTTTTGAGAGAAAAAAAATGAAAAAATTCGAAGATTAGGTTCGACCATCAACGTGCTGCAATTTTGGTGACAGGGTACCTAAGCATACTGTGCAATAGTATCCAGTTGAGTACTTGATCAGTACCTTCAAGTACTCATTTACTAGTTGTTTTCCAGCAGGGTACCTACCTGAGTACCTAAAAGGTGCCTAAAAGTACTTTTAAGTACTCCAGTACCATAAAGTTCCTAAGACATACTATTAGCCGGGTACTTTTTCGGGTACCTTTTGTTCAGTACATGCCCTAGGGTAGTCATGTCGGCTGTCTCCCTTCATTTTTTGCTTACTTGGGTGAAGTAGCTTGAAGTAATCTCAAGTACTTCAGGTAAATCTGAAATTGAAAAGTACTTCAAAGTAAGCTACTTGAACTAGCTTAAAGTAGCTTGAAGCCCAAAAGTCTGCTGTTTCCCCCTTGTAATTAGTTCTCAATCTTTTCCTGTTTGTTCATTCCATTTTTCACGGCGAAAGTGAGAGAAGACCTTGATTAGAGTATTAGTCCTTATCGTGAAATGTCTCTACACTATTTATAACATTTCATAGACTCGCTGCTTCGCAATCTTTTTAGCAAATCATCATTCTCCTCTTACACAACAGAAAGTGTTTATTGTTGACGAACACGAAGAAACATGCATTAAATATAATTCGTTCGCACTGGTGCGCATATTTTAGAAACTCTAGTGTATGTATAGGATACTTGAAGATTTGTATCTGGTATCAAGTATGAGATTCGCAGCATTTCAGCTTAAACCAGCGCTACTTTGCCTTTTTTTACAGTGATCGAGTTAATTATGGGTACGGTAGTGAGGTTTATCATATTCAGATTGAGAAAATTATGTTGCACGATTGAGTTTCTTCTTGTATTCAAGTCACCACTACATCCAACAGCAACCGGCAAACTTTTTACAGTTTTTCGGAATATAATCATTCAGTTACTCTGAATTTTTATTCTTAGGTTCAGCTGCAACTGGCACTACAGGGCCTACAACTGCAGCAAGACTAACTCCAACTACTGGTAATTAAGATTTAAATATCTACTCTTTCTTTTGTTCTACACTGTACATTTACAGTATGCAAAGAAATAGTGGACTTTACGCAATTGGGATCCGTTTTATTTGCATCTGTCTCCGTTAATAATTTAAAGTTCCCAACTGACGGTTTAGAGAAGAAACTATCACTATCTACGCTACCAACAACAGTGTCAATCATCTTCAAACACGTATGATAATCAATTTGTTCATCCATAAATACCACATGCGAAGTTTTCGATCTATAGGGAGTCATCATTCACAATGTATCAGTCTTGAATCCATCTGAATCCCGAGTAATCTCCATCAGCGCTCAAACTGATTTAGATTTTGAACCAATCAATAATCCAAATCCTGCGATTCCGGTTGTTGTTTATAATCCGCATGAGGAAGATGTTAGAGAGTTGGACATTACAATTCTCAAAATCAAAGATCCTTCTCTCCCAACAAAATTACAGTTAGCTATATACGGCTGTACTACCCCAAGCACTATTAGTACCAAGCCCCTAATTGAAACAACTTCACCTCAACTTGTCAGCACCACTCAACCATCCACACGATCAGGTACAGTCACTAAAATCATTGCGGCACCAACCGAGAAAATTACGCCTATCCTGACCGTAGTCACCAGAAAGATACCCCGTCACCAATTACTAAACACAAAACATCACTCACATTTTCGTTATTTACAGGTACTACCAGAAACGGGTGCACAGAAATACAACTCGTTGATGAAGCTGTTAGCAAGAACATTATTGTGACACCGAACCCATTGCCGATAGGTGAAAACATCAAATTTCAACCAACATCTCAACAAGGTGTTTCTTTCGGCGAAAATGATCGCACACCGACGATTACTGTCAACTTTGGGAAACCTGCTGAGGTTCAGTCAGTCACACTTCCACGTGATCGAACACCCAATGGAAATGTTGCACAATTTGAAGTCACCTTCTATTCACCTCATGGACACAAAATCAACCACAAACCAATCTTAAGTAGTTCAAGTCCAAACGAAAACAAGAAGAAGCCAGCTGAACTCGATTCATCACAAATACCATCAAATACACGTGTATCACGTGTAGTGATCACCATTGTTAGCACTACTAATGGTGAATCACCGAAAGGTGTTGTTTTGGATATTCAAGCTTGTACGGAAGCGACAACAGGTTCGTATTCAAGTCTTTGTTGCAATTTTCGGAGTGATTTTTTTTATGCGTTTTTCGTGATGTGCCGATTGCGGCCAGTTTCCGGGTACTCTCTCATGGGTGCCGTTTGTAGGTTTGAGTGGGTGATGGCTAGAAATGAGCTTCGTTTGGTTTTGGTTGTCTGAATGGATGATGAGTAACAAAGCACTTTGTTATGATTTATCCGATTAAGATGGATGTTGTTTTTCAGGTTGTGACGGAGGTGCTGGGGCCGACTTGTATCTGGTTTGTTCGAGATGTGTTAATGGGAGTGGTTAGAATTGGTGGATTTTGGTTTGATTGCTGAGATTCGAAATTTAATTGGATTTCGATTTTGGGGTATGCGGCAACTTTGAATGCGGTATCTGTGTTGAGAGCGTTTCGGTTGAGCAATGATGGGGGGAATTGAATGTTGCGTGCTCGAATAATTGTTCCTCAAGTGCTGCGTGAGTTGGAAGGCTGTATTATCGCTAGTTTTGATCAGGTTGCACAGCTAGATTATTTTATTGGATTGATAAGGATCGTTATCAGAGTATATTTTTATATGGTTGTTTATCTGGAGAAACCTGAAATGGACAGGGGTATGTAGTGTGGTGACAATGTCGTGTGTCGTTCAACGTAGTGAAGAATAGACCTGGGATAGCTATGAATTTTTTTTTAGAAGTGGTAATTATATTCGATATTGGGTAGAGACATAAATAATATTGTAGTTTTAAGCTAGTCTTCAGCGGAAAATGGTCGAATATTTTAAGGGAGAGCGAATGAGTGATCAGTTCCAGTTCTTTCGGTAGGGACTGTTTAGGAAATACGAGTGTAGTTCTCAGTTTTGAACTGTCAGAAGCGTGTTGAAGAGTATGGAAATTGAAGTGCGACTCGTGTAGGTTGCAGTGGTGAGTTGGTTGTGTTAGCTGATATGGTGAGCGGTCGCAATGTATTATTTGTTGCAAGTACTGTTTGAAATGATGAATGAGATTGATCATATAATACTATGTTGTTGATCTGAATGGTCTGATGGTTCTTTGCGTTGGTTACTATTGAGATATGTAGGTCTGCATTTTACAAGTTAACGTGATCATGTTGTAGGTCGTTTTCCGTTGGCGTATTTTCTGCGACCCGCTGAGGTAAGTCTGTTTTCGGCAATCTGATCATGAAAAAGGGCCATGCTTACAGGCATGTTTCATTTGGCGTCATCAAATGTCAGGCGAATTTTGCGTTAGTTATTAGATAATATTACCGTCAAGTTGTATCTAAATTAATAATGTCTATGACATAGTGGTTGGATGTGGTATATATCGTATTGCTCATTTGTGATGTAGGTAGCCTGGAAATTGATGCTCATCTTTTGACTGTTACCTTTCTGATCAGTACATTTCGGAATAAAGAATATGTAGTATTACATTATTTAATATCAATACGTAGTAAAGTTGACTTGTGTCACGCGATATATCGATGTTTGTTGAGTTTTGTGGGATTGTTGCTTTAGAAACTTATAAAATCTTTATTATTCTAATGCAGAACTTAGTACCAGTCATTTAAGCTCAACGGATTTGGCTACCAGTAAGTTAACTTGGGTTTTTGATGAATCTAAGAATTACTAATATTTTCAGAAGCGACTGACGAAGTGGCCAATGAGACGACGACAGCGGCAAGTGCAGCATTGCGATGCCAAACGGAAAATATTCTTGTTGAAGAATTTGGTATCGTGGACGCTGAAGCAATCATCGAGACAGCAAAAGGAGAAACAAAAGTAATTGGATACATCATTCGATCTAATAACACAGGGTGGACACCACCATCAGCTTTTTCATCACTGATTATTGGCTTCCGTTATCCTGTACAAGTAAATACATATAAAGAGTAAACATTGACTAAGTTGTGTACATTGCTTTTGATTAATAGATTGGCCGTATTCTTGTAACCGCCAATAATCTCAAACAATGGCGCCTATATTATCAATCAGCGTCAGAAGTATTTCCGTATTGGATAGCTTATAATAATGTACGTACTAGTGTAAAAATAAAGACGTTTCATTTTGTTTCTTTCTGATAGTCAATGGTTTTAACTAATAATGAAATTATATTTTCAAGAACACTCAATGCTACGAAAATTCGTTTAACTCCAAATAGTGATGTTGAAAATCTTCGTCTTGAAGTTTTCGCTTGTGTCTCTTTCTGTATGAATAATAAAATTGTGTATCATTTCAATTTCAATTTTTTTTATTATAGTAACTGAAACGACTACAACTAATAGACCATGCGTTCTAACAGAATGGTCTGATTGGGGAGCCTGCAGTCGTACATGTGGTATTGGATACCAAATACGCACTCGTAAGACAAATTCATCCGACATTTGTGATGATGAACAATTGATCGAACATCAATCTTGTATGGGTCGCCGTTGCCAATGCTCAATCGATGAGGCATTTTATAAGCGCGTATTTCACAAAGAGCCATCTGATAATAGTAAATACAATTATAAGAAGTGTTCACTAAAACAAATGTTTTATATTTGTAGCAGAAATTGGTTATATTTTTACATATTCAAATAGCACTAATGCATCGAAAAATATTATATATGTTAATGATACTATCGATCAAGGCACTGTTATTCGCACAAAAGATTACTGTTATATTGTTTACTGTACAGCTGAAGGTTTGAAATTGTCGAATAACCAATGTGTAACAACAACCATAATGTCATCAACAACCCCGATAACAAATAATACTCAATGTGCAATGCAACAGTTTAGTAATGCTCCAATAAAAGTCAATAATGGCCGATGCATATCACGTCAAAGCTTTCCTCAAGAACATTGTGGTGGCTATTGTAAATCTGATAGTGACTATGAATGCAAATGCTGCTCTATTGGAGCAACATATTTGCAATCAGTTCTGTTTGATTGCCTCGTTGATGGTTCAAAGTCTGTAACAGAAGAGAAGATGATAGATGTCCGACGCATTCAATCATGTAGTTGTAACGAATGCCATGATGATTGCACAATACGTCAATATGAAAGTAGTCCATTACGAATAAACAGTAATCGATGTGTATCCCGTGAAAATGTCCCTCGAGAGAGATGTGGTGGACATTGTGAATCAGATAGTGATGATCAATGCACTTGCTGTTCAATAACAAAAACATATTTACAGCCAATTATTTTTGATTGTCTAGTTAATGAGGCACAAAACGTAACGGAGCAAAGAACAGTGGAAATTCGGCGTATAAAAGAATGCAGCTGTAATATATGCTCCAATCGAAGTTTAAACAATGGAAAATAATAATTATCAATGGACATTGAACAATTATTTATTAGACTTTTCAGGAAATAAGGAATGGCATTTTTCATGAAAATTATCACTTTTAAAATATTATTAATCATTTTCTTAATCAACATATTTTACTCCTTTTCGTTTAAGTGAAATAAACTATGGTGTAATATAACCACATCACAGGTGCAGGTTTTAAAAAATTGTTATAAAAATAAGCCAAATCTACGTCGTTCAGCTTAATTTTCGATAGTACATGTTTTGCACCACGAGAATCCTTGCAAGAACTTTTCAAGCGATCTAGAGGCTAAATTGATGACTAGTCTTTTCTCTAGTCACTTTAGTATGATCAGACTAGTCAGAATGTCTAAAACTGCTTACACAGACAGGGGTGACGCGATTGTTTGAAGTTTTTTTTGGAGGGGTGGGAGGTGATATTTTGTTAAGGACCAAAGATACGAATCATAAAAATGCCAGCCGCCACAATAATTAGTTATGGGAAATTCAATTATTCTTGGGATCCCTTCATGACCTGACCTATGACGCACATATAGTCTAGTTTTTATCTCTAAACAGATGCGATATGTCGAATTCACATGGTAGGGCATAAGAAAACGATTTCAAGTTGCAAAATGAAGAGTGCTAAGGATAATTCACACATGACAGGCTATGTTAAGATCCAATGAAATAGCTTGGATGAATTTTGATCTGAATATAAAATGAAGTGAAAGTTTAGATTCGAATATATGTATATCCCGTTACTTGCCAGCCTTCAGCACAATTAGTCATATTATCGAAAAACTACTCTTTTACGTCTGGTTTAGCATTGTTTGACAACGTCTAATTAAGTTTTATCGAGAAATTTTCTCAATATTTCTAAAGCGATAAGAAGGTCATTCTAGTACAATATTTAATATCGTAATTCAAAAAACAGTATTTTTTATCTGTTGAAGTGAAAGAAAAATATTTTGCTTTTTAGAGTTTCAAGATCACGGAAGAGTGCAAAATAATGTTTGCTCATACGAATAAATCGGACAGGATCTTAAAGTATCTTAGCAGTCAACAGAATTCGATGAAGCTGTGTGTTCAGAAACTACTCACAGATCCGAAGGTTAAGTTATATTTAATTAATTAAGCAGTACCTAATACCCCATATCAATATGATAGATCAATCACACCCCGACATTAGGTTCTGTAGAATTTGACAGGAATTTGTCAGCTGTACAGAAATCACATAGAATCCAGTAGAATCTAATCGTCAGAATTATTTTCCTGAGTGCTTTAAAATAAATTAAAAATAACATAGTCTTAAAACTAATATCATTTAGTTTTACATTCTTAATGGATTTATTGAACTAAACATAAAATCGTGGCAATTATAATTACTATTTTCTCTGTAAGTCAAACAGTTGTAAATTTAATGGTGCTCGATATTTTATTGAATTCATTAATTTTTTCCAGGCCCATAAAAATATAATTTTCAGTAAATTATTAGTTTGAATTAAAATAGCGTAACTCAGATAGAAATTATTTGCATAACCCAGGTCGTCAGGTCAGGAAGTACGGGCAGATTCTCGCAGGAAACAGTATTCCGGTCAAAAAATTTTGAGACTTTTCCGGTACACTCCAGCCAATTCGTTTTCTTTCCGCCAGAACTCAATTGATCATCATCGGGAGAAGCTCCGAAAATTTTCCAGTCGAAATACTGCTTCCGTGTTCCGTTGATTTTCAGTGTTTTGGATTTGAAGAATAGTAATCAATATACCCGAAATAAATCTATGTCTCCGATTGAATATAATAATCGTCTATTTGATGTATACCCGCTTATGTTTATCATTTATGTCTTAGACTAAGCGTAATAAGAAATATCTGCTGATAAAAGCACATAAAATTTTAATAAAATATTTATGCATAGTACATACTACATATGTATTCGCTAGAACAATAATCAGGTGTAGAAAACTTTATATTATCAAGTAAATAAGGATGTGAATATTACTGTTATGCTACGAATTAAAATTTACTCATATATATATTTGGTAATTATGAAAGTTTTGACTGTAATCTATTATAAAACGAGCAAGTATTATCTCAATTAAGTTGATTTTTTTTACACGCCGAAAACATTCGCCATGGCGCATAATATGTATTTTATTAAAAATTATACGAATGTATCAAAACAAATTCTATCGTGGTTAGCTTTTCTTAATTGAAACACAAAATCATTTAATATTGCCATAGTCATCTAATAATCGTATTTTGGATTTATTAACATAGTTACTTAGTAACGTATAAGCGCTTCTTGTGCTTTCATCAATAAATAATTCTAACGGCGGTTGGTTCAATAACAACTGTGATGTTAAAAGAATACATATTTCTTGCGCACGAGTCATACTAACATTAATACGTTGTCGATTATAAATAAAATCCAATTCATTTTCAAGTACTTCACGTTGTCTATATAACATACAAAGTATAATACACTGAGCTTCTTTCCCTTGCATTCTTTCTACAGTATCATATGTTATAGAAACATTCGAAAACGGATTTTTTAAAAGTTTTTGTCGAATAGCAGAACGCTGCATCCGGTGCGGAGTAATTATAAATATTGATGATAGAGATATACGTGAAACAAGTTCGTTAATAAGAGAATACACAAGATTGGATTCAAGATTGAGATCTTCACTACGAGCCGAAAATGAACTGGATGGTGAATCAATTAGAAGTGTATAAAGCGAGCTACATGATTGGAGAAGAGAACCAAGAAGAAATTTATTTGAATCGGCAATCGAACGAATAAAAATTGAAGGTGTCGAACGGCTTTGACGATAATTTTCACCGTATAAAAGACGAGTAAAATCAGATAATTCATCATTCATACCTGAAGCAATAAATTAACGATCCAGAAGAAGAAGAAAAATAAAACTCACGATGGTTTTCATCAAAAATAGATAGGTATGGGCAGTGTGACATTTTTTCAAATGGTTTCTCTGTATTTAATAGTATTGGAATATTGTTTTCATCGCGTAGTAAACAATGGAAAATAGATGAAAATAAGTCAGGTACTGGATGAGGTAAAGCTGGATAAACACAATGTATTATTGGCGGTAATTGTAATGGGTCACCAGCTACAATTAATCGAGATTCTCGATGATCAGCTAGACGATTTATAGCTAGAACAGCATCACTTGTTAGTAGTTGTGTTGCTTCATCAACAAAAATAATATCAAAAACAATCGAATGTTCAACTTTTTGTAATGTCCAAACTGTGGAGCCAACAACTAAAGAACACTTTCCATAAAATGATGAGAGATCACGATAGTTACTAGAATCAATTTTTAATACGACTAGCTTTTTAGCTAATTGATACCATTGAGGATATTGTGGTGACGAGTTAAAATAATTTTTTAAATGATTTATCGACGATAGAAGATTATCAATAGCTGTATGAGTGCAAGCTGTTATTAATATATTCAGTGGAGAAGATGATAACATTAACATTTGAAAAGCAGTCACACTAGACCAATAGGTTTTACCAGTGCCTAGAAACAATATATACAAAATATAGTATTTAATAATCTATTAAAATGAAAATAGAGAATTTAACGTCAATATTACTAATCGGCTTCAGAAGTGCCATATTTCAAGTTAGTACCTTAACAATATGAATTCAAATAAGTAATAACCATATCTCGCTTCCATATGTTATACGTCAGTTTTTACAATACCCAGGAGAATCATTCCGACAACCGAATCCGATCAGATCAGATCAAACAGTACGCCGATCGAATTTTATGTGAATTTCGATAAAACCCACGAATTCCAGTAGGATCCGAGTCGTGAACCGACATTCGAATCCCTAGTGTTAGGATTCAACTATAGGACCCTGTGACAATCCTGGTTGAACGTGTATGCATCACTATCTACTGTCACCGTTGTGTGGAATGATTGTTTCTGTTTGCTGTTCTTACTTATCATATCATTTGTTGTTAGCTAACATGTTACTCTCTCTTCTTATATATTCACCTAGTGTTAATTACCGTATCGTGCGTCTATCACTCCTCATACTCAATGTAATCGTATGCACTATACAAGCATATATCACTAATGAGTTTATCTTATGTCTCGACCATTCTTGTTCATACTCAATGATTGTTCTTTTTCCTTTCTCTGTATAAGATATTCTCTCTCCTTCTCTCGTTCCACGATCGATATATAAAGAGTGGACGTGAGAGAAGAGTGGGACCATTCTTTTGGATAATAAATTCAAGAATCGTTACAGACCCGACGTCCTAAAAAGGCTCTAATTGATATATGATGTTGGGATCAATTGTTAAGTTCTACTTAACTAATTATATAGAATTTTCCTATCTGACCTGTGAGTAGTTCCTCAACTATGAATCCCACCGGATTTTGTTGGCTGCTAAAATCCTATAAGGTCCGATAGGATTCGGCATTGGATTCTTCCATCTGGGTAACTATTTTATTATCTCAGCATAAACCAAGTAAAACTGATTATAAATGACTGAAAATTAATGAAATTAAATTTTTTATCTATTTGAATAAGGTGGAATATAAAAATGGAAGCGCGAGGCTTTTAACAATGAATTACAGGTGAAGTACAGGTGAAGTACAGTAGAATTCAGTTGAACTTTACTCTTGTTAGGGTCTGACATCTTTATCTATATGTTGGAGGTCAACACTCTCTTGTTTGTTTGTTTTCTCTCGTTCTTCTCCCTTTTTGTTTATTGTTATGAAACAGTTATGTCTTATACGTAATAAAGAAAGCCCTGTGAACTCGGGACATAACAAAATGTTAACATTAGATTGGAATGATCATCAATTACTTATGAAATTCTATGAATTAAAACCTGACGAAGAACTAATTCAATTAGCTCAACATATTTGGCAAGTAACAGCCGATGAATTCAAAACAAAAGAACAGCAAGAAATACTTCGACAACGTATTTATTTAAAACGATTACCCACAAAAACAGATCAAATGGTAAATCAACTACTTGATGATACTCAAAAAACACTTTCCAATCCTTTTCTTGATCAAGATCAACGTTCAAGTTTTGCATCGCGTTGTTCGAAAACAATTATACAATGTAAATTTAATTTAATGATCGTAGAATTGGACGAACTTTCAATTGTCATGCATCGTTATGATCTAACATTGGCTAATTTAAATGAAAAATTATCAAAACTTAATGAAGAAAATTCACATATTTATACAACTGCCTTGGTCAATATCATTGAAGAACGTCAACAAGCCATGATACAACGATTTATTCGAATGCGTCAACATAAATTGAAGACTTTTTTCGACCAAGCTCCGATGATAGACAACAACTAATTAAATCACATCATCGTCGGAGCAATCTATTTATTTATACAAAAATAAGCAGTACATTACCATTTATTGAAGCAAACATAAAATTAGATGTACAACCGATATCCATCTTAATCAATGGCCGTAAATATGTTATTCCATGTCAAAGTTATTTCTCTCATAAAAAGCGAAGTGAAATTGCTCAAAAGGAATATGAGAGAATATCGAATATTGCTAAAGCAACCATCCATAATAATCAAATGTCAAAAACTGATGAACGAGCAAACAAAGCCTTTCAAGAACTAGAACAAACTATGAAAGATTTATATTCAAAACCATTACCATCACAATTATACCGACGTGCTCGACGAGAACATCGAAGAATGAAGCGTCTTCAAACGTTGCTACATAGTCGACCTGATATTATTGTACGTCGTATAGACAAAGGCGAAGGCTTTTATTTTGGTAAAACGGTTACGATGGATTATAAAACAGAGGAATACATGAATAAAACTGAAGCCTATCAAGAAATGATAACTGATCATTCTCCACTGCTCGATATTTTACGTTCTACCGAATCTGTACTTGATTATCTTGTGAAGAAAAAAGCGATTACAAAAGGCCAGCGTGATAAACTTATCCCTAATTTAAACAAGCTTGAATTAGCTCATTTATATTCAATACCTAAAGTGCATAAGGTAATACTTTTCATTTTCTATTGATTTTTTTCTTGTTTTTTTTATAAATAATCTAATTTTTTTTCCTCAGCCTCAAATACCAATACGACCGATCGTTGCTGGCATCCATGCATCAGTGACATTTGTCTCAAAACTATTGAATGATCTTCTTGCACCAGTCTATTTAGAAGTGGCTCAAGAAACTACATTTATTAATAGTATTGGCTTTGCTCGAATATTAGAAAAATATGCTGAAGCGGGTTTTCTCAAATTAGCGACAAACTTTATTATAATTGACGTTGAAAATCTTTATACCGTGATTCCACGTGGAGGCGGCATCAACGCATTAATTCGATTTTTAGAGAAATACGCTAAAAACAACAAAATTGGACCATTTAATATAGACATGATATTAAAAATGGCTCGCCTCATTTTGGATACAAATTATTTTGCTTATAAAAATAAATACTATCAACAAAAACGTGGCGGTGCTATGGGTTCAGCGTTTACACAAGTCTATGCCAATATTTATATGTTGGAATGGGAACAAGATTTAATTCAACATCAAGCAGCAAAACACGAAATCTATGGAAGGTTTGTTCAACATTTCAGCTATTCAAACACTTATATATTTCTTTTTATAGGTACATCGATGACATTTTCATGACAACCAACGAACCACTAGAGGAAATAACAAAAGAACTTGATAATGCAGCACGAAAAGATGTCAACATCAAAATTAAATATAAAATTAGTCAAACTACTGAATTTCTTGACATGAGTATTACCAATTACAATGGAATTTTGAAAACATCCGTATTTCATAAACCAACTGCTGTTCCATATTATTTACCTTATACATCAGATCATCCGAATCACATTCATCGTAATATACCATACAATGCATTACAACGTGCTGCACGTCTTTGTTCAAACCTTCATGCTTTTCATTCAGAAAGATTGCGCATTGAAGTATCGCTTCTATTAAACAATTATCCACCAAAATTTATCACCAATCAATTTCTCCGCTTTTTTCAAGTGAATCGAGTCGATCTACTAATCAAACGATCCGACGAACGATCTTATCAAAAATTACATCAAAAACTATTAAATCAGCCCACCATACGTGAGACTCAATGCAAAACCATCACCAACAATATACCCTTATTCCTATCGCTATTAGAAATAAAGCCATGGGATCCGAAAGTAATGTACATACCGTACAAATATGAAGCCGGTACAACATCAAACTTTCCACAACATTTCCATCAATGGTGGAAAAAAAACTATCTTTATCAAGGATCACCAGCAAAACGAATTCAAATTCGGCTAATACCCAGAACAAACAAAACGTTACAACACTTCTTGATTCACAAGAAGCCATCAAAAACTATTCTAACTATTCAGACATGATCCACAACCACAGACTTCCTGTCGAACTTTTTCATCTTCACCTTCGCCTGTATCACTACAAAAACGTTGTTCTTATTTAAATAAAACGATTTAGACAAAACACCATGCTGTATAATATCTCGAGGGCTACCAATTCACAGCAGCCAAATTCTTTCCAGTACCTCACATAAAATCTATCAGCCACATCCCATACGTAAAACATAATTTCAGTTACTGATACTACATAGGAAAGAAAAAAAACCGAATTCTTCGAAGTGCAACTCTTTGATATTATGCTCCCATCTTTTCCCATAGATAACATCTATACTCCACAACATTAAGCAAGGACGAAACGTCGTGTGATGCTTTCAATCTAGCCCATCTATAATAATATATAGAGGAATTTGATACATATTCATACGAAAATAGGATAAAAGACTCGATTAATCATGCAATGCCTCTATTCCGAATGACTATATCACACTACCGTGAACTAAATTTATCATTATAGAATAGAATTTTGTAAAAAATTTTTGTATCTATAACAGTATAAATTAGAATAAGTCTTTTTGGTTCTTATATATTTATATATATAAGTAATCATATTGATTTAATGCCATCTGATGAGATCCTTAAGCAAGATCGAAACGCGTCATGGCTGCCTATATCACACCCTGATTACTATTTTCAACGGAAAATTATGAAGTAGAACTTATGGGGACAAAAATTAGCCAAATCCCTATATCGGTTTCACATGGTAGTATATCGATTTGAAGGAAATAAATACAATAATCCTCTTCTATATAATCATCATTTTATCTAACATGCATATTGTATTATTTGGAGTAGACGTTGTGGAGTCATTTTTTCAATATGCCTCATCGCTACAATTGCAAATCGTATGATGGTATTTTATTGTTATGGGAATGGAATCGATATGTCTAGCAACGTACTCTTTTGGTTATGTTTGACCATCGCACCTGATCTATATGTTTTACTTATTGTGTATGTTTTATTGTTTCACATTGAAGAGATACATTCTCAACTCAATCAATGCGGTACTATTATTGGCCTGTGTTTTGCTACCTTTATTATTCTGGTCTCATCATGTAACATTCTCATGCTGAAGATCACAGGTAGGTTTTCTTTCAAGAACAAATGTTCCAAGCATAGATATAGACAAAAATTTCTCGAGTAGGAAAAGCTTTTAGAAAACCAATCTATAGCAGAATAAAAGAGTAGTTAGCTTATTTGATTATGTTTCTTGAAGTATCGATAAAAATGAATGAAGTGATTTTATTTAAAGATGATCCTAGGTCGAAATCTGGATTGGAATATCGTCTTCGAGGTGAATTTGGCAACAACATACAGTTTGTATTTATCACATATTTCCTCGTTTTTATCTCTATTGGTCTCGTTCATTTTCCTCGGTATCACATTATGGATAGTTGTTCTTCGTCAAAGTCAGATACATAAAAGTCGACGAAATGGTCATCTCAAAACTGTAAAAAGACTTGCTTCATGTCTTATTTTTACATATCTACTGGCTATTCTCTTTTTTCGTCTACCAGAACAATATACTAATCTATCATCGAATATGGTATTGATATATTTTTTAAATTAGTCACATATTATTGGAGAAAAATATTTTTGGTACCGATTCAAATGGACCAAGCTGTGTTCGATCGTGTAGCTCAACTGATCCGTGCACCACCTGTTGACATTTCTCGTCCATTAGCTACTTTGAAACAACCGATTAAAGATGTTTTCATCATAGTTCTAGAATCTATTCGAGCCGATGCTATGCCATTAAATGAGAGTCTTGCCAACGCTGTCAACTTGAATTTCACGCCTAATACAACTCCGGAAACTGTCACACCACTACTTAGCTCTTTATGGGCGAATTCTGTACGTACAATTGCATCAGTTGCGTCATCGTATACATTAAAGTCTTCTCAGTATTTTTTGTGGTATCTATCCAATCAATGTTAATTTTCTCAAAGAAGCAAATCCCGAGAATATATTATATGAAAAATGTTTACCAGAACTACTCCGCGAATTTTTTCTAACGAACAACGAGTCAATTTTTAATTCAGCCTTTTTTACGGCAGCCCGTGATAATTTTGATCATCAGCGTGAAATAATTGACAAGATGAAATTCGATACTGTAAGAAGTGCTTCGAATATTTATGCTGAAGTAGGATACGTATCTGATCTTGGTATGTTTGAATCCGCTGATTCATATATTTTACCTCTCTTGTGGAAATGGATTGATCAAAATTTAGCAGAACAACCAACAAAACATTTAATGACGAGTTTATTAATCACTGGAACGCATGAACCCTTTCCTATGCCACATAATCAGCGAGAGGATGAATATCATTATTATATTTATGAGACAAACATCAACAACTACCTCAATGCCTTACATATCACTGATAAATTTATAAAAGAAATTATCGATGGTTTTATATCACGTCATTTATACAATGATACCCTTTTCGTTATCACGAGTGATCACGGCTATGTATTTAACGACCATGGAAGAGAGATACTTGGATTACTGAGTACGCCTCTGGAATCTGCATTGTCAGTCCCCTTAATATTACGCAATCCACATCTCGAAGCTAAACAACTGAATGGTCAATTTACCTCCATGGATATTTTGCCAACTATCATGGATGTACTATTATCGTCAATCAAATCTGATGAACACCCCACCAATCAACTATTGTCTGTGCCAAGTCATCAATTACAATCAATATTATCTCGATACGAAGGAACATCAGTTCTACGCATGCCAATTGCACAACAACCCGCTCGGCACACATTCCAGTTGTCTAATCCCGGTAATTCGTATATTGTTGTAAAACAATATCCAAGAAAACTCACCTATGATGTTGCAAATGATCAAGTACATTTGTATCATCTAGGATATGATCCTTTGGAATTAGTTGATTTAATCGCGTTCGATCATGCAATTACAGCTTCACATCCACCATGGGTTGGTATAATCTGTGATAAAAGTAGAATCAGAAAATGGAAAGGGCTTTGGCAAAATGAAAAGGTGAATACAGCTACTCAGCATAATCTTCTATTTGAAAATAAAACTTTGTTATCAATAGAAAAGTCTGATGCAATTAATAATAGCAGTGTACACTTGAGGGATATGTTAGATTGGGCAGATCAAGCTTTTGAAGTGGCTCGCCTTTGGAAAAATCTTGTGAAACAACGTTACCGCTACGATAGCGACGCAGTCTCTGTTTAGTAATACAAGAATCGGAAGTAGTTCACCTTTTTAGTGCAATCTACCTTTTCCGGGTTTTTTTATTTCTATCTAAAATATATTTCAAATGTTAGCGTTATTCGGCAATAATAAAATATTATATTTTATAATGATCATTTTAATCTTGAGAAAAAGAAAAATTAAGAAATATCGAGATATAAAATCATTGTAAGTATCAGGTTTGAGAAACATATCATGTTGAATTTTAGAAGAAAAAAAAGATCCTCATTTGTAATGAGCTCTAATTAAGAAACATCAATTGTATTTTGGTTAATATTCAAATTAATATTCATAATCCGGTTTGTTTCTCGAGAGCTAAAATTACACCTTCAAAAAATTTGATCTCTGTATTTTGGTTTTGGCAGAGAGACTTGACAATTTTTGTGTTATTTAACAAGAACAATTCATGTGAAACTAAATGTTTTATATGCTTGCATTCATCGCAAAGAAAAAATTTGAAAGCCATGATTGGCATCTTTATTAAATACATCAAAAACAATTACGTCCAGCGTACCGTGGTCATGACGTAAATAATTTCTCTTTTTAAATAATTCTCGCATAGTTGAAACTATGTTGCTTATTTTCAAATTCAAAGAAAAACCATCGTGTTTACTTTAGCAAAAGCAAGGGTTATCTGAACGTTAGTTTCTTCTACACGTGACTTACAGTGAAACAATAATCATGGCAAAAAATGTAAGTGAGACGATTCTCAATATGACAAGCACTATGTCGGCAATAGAAACATCTAATGATCAAGGATACATACAAAAAATTACTTACGGTATTCTACAAACATGTCAAATATTATCTTTTATTGCTTACTTTATTGTTGGCTATTATTTTCTCTCTTCGCCTAAAGATTTGAAAAAAACACTGAGTTTTCACGCCATTTTCATTATACTTCTAGTGAATTTCATACAATTATCTTATGACTTATCCGAAGCTCTTCAATATTTGCAGGCAGGCATTGTTAAGCCGTCGACCTATGCAAATTGTATCATTTGGACATTTATTGATTCAATTACATACTATACAAGTCTAATTCTCATGACATGGGCTGCATTCGAAAGACATTTACTCATTTTTTATCCGAATTTATTCAATACGCAACGACGTCGAATTTGTTTCCATTATCTACCAATGGTAATAATCTGTTTGTATACATTATCTTACTATTTTGCCGTTGACTTTCTATATCCTTGTGTTAACGCATTTGATTTTTCGTTATTTATTTGTGGTTTTGTTTGCTATATGAATCTACCGACACCGAATCTCTATTCTATTGAATTGATTTTTCATCAAGTTGTTCCAACAATCTTAATTGGTTTTTTCAGTATTGCACTAGTCGTACGAGTTATACTAGCTCGACAACGACTGCATCAATCCGTTGAATGGCATAGATATCGAAAAATGATCAAACAACTATTCAGTCTTTCTAGCGTGTATTTGATCTTTAGTACACCATTTTCACTAAATCCTATTGCACAAGCTGTTGGACTGCCCATGCCATTTTCATACATTTTCTATGCCAACGTTCTCACTTATTGGACATATGGAATCGCTATTACTTTTCCTTTTATTATTTTCTTCTCATTACCGAACATCAGTAAAAAGTTGAAATTGCTTTGTACTATTCGTGATCCACAACCAATACAAGCACAAGCGTAGAATATGTCAGTGTAAATGTAAATAAGGGACTACTTTTTATTTTAAAATACAATTACTGCACCAAAACTCTCATAAATGTATCGAGAAGATATATATTAAAACTTTGGTACATACTAATCCATTCATAGGATACTGTACCAAAATGCTTGAATGTAGAACGTCAATTTACTCCTGCAGTGGTTATATCAAATGAAAGAAGAAGCTGTGAATTAGCTAACAAGACGCGTTTCGTCCCTGCTAGAGGACTCATCAGTTAGCTTAATCTATTTTAAGTTTCAAATAAATAAATTTCAAATAAAATAAATTAAAATAACTAAATCAAATTCAAAACCAAATATCTGAAATAAAATTCGTTGTTATAAACAAACTTTAATATGAAAATTAAAATCCGTTTATAATAGAATTAAATTTTTTGGCAGTAGTGTGAACGAAAGAAGCTGGTTTGGCTGTTTTCGATCTTGATTAAGGATCTCGTCAGATGGGTTTTTGTATTAAATTTTGGAAAAATTCGAAAGAAAAATTTTAAGCGTAATAGAAAAATTTATAATTCATGATTAAAAATAGAACTTTAGATAAATAAGTAAACAGAATTTAATTTATTATAAGAATTTAATTTGTTTTCATGGAGATAGATTAATTATTATGAATGAGTGTTTGACTAGATTTTATTGGTCTTTTGTTGAGATGAAAAAAAATGTGATTTAGTTTTAGATAGAATATTTTGAATTCTCACTTCTGTTTTATTGAATATTGAGAATGAGGTTAAAGGAAATAATGAGATAAGTATTTTGTTGGGTAGAGAGTGTTTATGAATATAGATTATGATGATGTTTGTTTCGTATATTGTTATCGTTTTTTTTGATTTTGTAGGTCAGGTTGATGATACCTATTCTTTTTGTGGTTATCATCTAGAATGAGAGAATTATTGTATAGTATATAATGTTGTGAAAGGTTATTCTTTTTTGTCATTCATCATACTTGCTTTAGTTTTTTTTTTTTTGATATTGCCTGTCTTGGACGTTTGCAGATTAATTCTTTCATTGTGTTTTTGCGATTAGTGTTCCCAACTATCAGTTTCGTTTCCATTATTGGTGTATTGACGAATGTTTATTGAAAGATACCATGCAAATCTCGCTTACGTGTATTGAATCTTTTCTCGTGTGTATAGTGAATTACAAGTTTATTTTGAAGTTTGTTTGGATTCTTATTCTCTTGAATGGTGAATTATTGTTTTTTATCCGATTCTTCAATCAAACGTTCGTTATCGGTGGTAATTGTTGCAATTCTCATTTCGACTTGAGATTGTTGTCGACTAGGTTGTCCTGAGAATTCAATACGCATTTGTATGAATTGAGTTTCATTGTCAAGAAATGGTAGAAATTATCGAGATGATATATAGTCAGAGAAGAATTTTTGGAATGTCTTGTCGATAAATGAAGAAGGGTAACTATAGAACAAATCTATGAGAATATTAAACATATCAACAATAAACTTACCCATTGTACAAAAATGTTGATTTGATATATCTTCTCTCATCATTGAATGTTTGAAAAGTTGATGAATATTTAATTGCACGTCGAAGACTTGTTTGTACAATGTTTTCGAATACATGTCGAGGATGATCATAAATAAATGGTACAACATAGGGTTCTGCTGCTGGTTTATGATACACAGCTGTTGATAGAGTGCCATTCATATTTGTAAGGAGAACATCAAGAAATGGAAGGCTTCTACCGATTTTATATTCTAATTTAATATTTGGATGCCAAGTATTTGCATTGTCTAATACTTTCTTTAATTCATTTTCCGATTTATTCCATGTCATAAAAACATCATCAATATACCTATTAAAAAGTATTAAAAATGAAATTAGTTATTACTCTAAATTTACTTCTACTTACCGTCCATAATATTCGCCTGCCATATCTTGTCGACGGACAAGTTCTCTTTGCCATTTCCACATGAATATATTTGCTAATGTCAATGTAAATGATGAGCCCATTGCACCACCAAGCACTTGTTGATAAATTTTTTTATCGTAGACAAATACATTTTCTTTCAATACAATTGAAGCTAATAATCTTATTGTTTCTAAAGGAATTCCTTTGACTTTAGTATAACCATGAACTTGAAGAAATCCAACGAGAATATTTAATGCTTCTTCTTGTGGTAACATAGTATATAAATTACGAATATCAAATGTACAAAATAATGTCGTTGATTTAAAAAGACCTTTTCTCATATATTGATGGAGTGCTTGAATTAATGAAGTACCATCAATAATAGTTGTATTTTGACATTCCTTATCAAATATAGGTCGAATAATTTCATCTAAATAATTTGATATATTTGTTGTTGGAGCATGAATAGTATTTTCAATCGGTCGAACTGGTATACCATCCTAAATTTTAGATAGACATATAAAATTAGATTTAAATTGAATAATAATCTTAAGCAATTTCTATCATACCTTATGAGTTTTAGGATTAAAATATAAATGAGCTAATTGACATTTTATTCGATTAGGCATCATTTTATTGCATTGCCATTGAAGAATGAATTTTTTCGCACGAATTTGATTGAGTAAATGAATAACATTATCTTGAATCTTATTAAATGGATTTTCTTTTAATTCAATAAAAGCATTAGTTTATTGAAAAAATTTTTGAGCTTTCTTATCAAATTCTTTTTCTGTACCAATATAAAAATTGTAACCCTTATCAGTGACACGAAGAATTAGACGATGTTTTATAATTTTACGTTGAATCGAAACTACTTTTTTTGCTTGTTTTAATGCTAAGGTTTGATCATGATAAGATAATGGTGAAAAATAAGAAAGATTTAAATCATGAAGTAGTTGATTTGAATATTGTTTAAGAATGGTTGCTGTCATTGGAACAAAATAATGCTCATTTATATGACTTCGAACTTTGTCATAAATACATTTATGATCTTTTTGAATTGCAATTTCTTGTTGATGCCGAGGACGAATAGCACTTTGATTTGTTCGTATACAATATGGACCTAAAACAATAGAAAAAATTAGAACAAAATAAAATTATAATCTATTATTAAAAATAAAATAAAATTTACCAAATGAAAGATATTTCCATTCGTATCGATTAAATACATTGGTAAGTAGATCGAGATATGGCTCAGGCCAAACAACGGCAGTATTTTTAGCGGATGATGAACGTCGACGATTTTTTATTAAGATTCTTCGTAATGATCGTATTTTCATAGAAACTTGCTGTTTTAATTTATTTGTTTGGCAATTCATATGTTGTTGTATTTGTTCGTAAACAGATGAACCATTATTATTGGTATTGTTGAGTAGATGTGATTGCAATTGTAAAAATTCATTTTCATATTGTTGATCATATTCTTGTAATTGAACTTCATATACTTTTAAAAATACATTCAACCATATACGTTTTGCTTCTTGAATAGTTTTATAACGTTTATTTCTAACTTCAATCATCTTTTGATCATTATTCAATGGTGAATAAATCATCGGTGCTATAAATCGTTCTAGTTGATCGAAATTTTTTGGTAAAAATTTGTATAAAACTCGCATTTCTAACATTAAAAGTTCTTCGTAGATGGTTGCCTGTTTTTCTCGTATATTCATCAGTCGGTTGATATATTGATTCTAAAAACGAAATTTTAAATAAGAAGAAAATTATCGATTCTATTAAAAAATAATAAGGTAAACATACTTGATCTACGATGGTAAGATGGTATGCAGAGATGGTTTCAAATAATTGTTTCTCATGAAAATTATCTATAAATTTTTGTAATTGTTTATTATTTCTCATTGATAAATATTTTCGTTGACAATCAACAAATGCTTTTAGATAATGGTCAAGTTGATCCAAAGATAATGTTGTTAATAGATAAGATTGATTTTGATTATTCAGTTGAATATGACATGTATCTATTTCTTTCTTGATAATATTAATATGATCATCCAAATATTGTCGACATATCTGAAAATCATTTGTTTTTGTCATTGTATACAATTGATCCTTGAATTATAATGAAAAACATTATTCTTAAAAATGACATCGAAAAAAATAAGAAACTTACTGGCCAACGATGTTGTTGTATCCCAATATCAGAATAGGATTGCCATAATTGTTGATGAACTTGTAAATAATAATGTTTATCTAATAGATCAAGTCGATGGCAGAGAAATATTTGTTCTTCTTTTTTCTTGAAATTATAATTTATTATGTTAGTCAACATTTGAATAAGTATCATTGGTGAACGTTTCAAATATATTGGTTGTCTAGAATAAAAAAATATCTTATTAACTATAATTTTGTTAAAGTTCAATATAAAGATACTGACCGATAATATTTATAAGCAGTATTGTTCTTGATAGTCATCGTCGTTGCAATATTTAAGTTAATTCTTCTTTTCATCTTTTTCAATTTTGTTTGTACGACTGATATTGAACTTGTTGATTTTGATATTTCTGTATTTGATTTAATATCTTGTACTGATACATCCCTTTTACGTTTCGTAAGATTTCTCATTAAATTTATTTCAGTCGATGTAACATTTTCATGTCCTGGTTTATTGTTGAATTTCATTGTATTTTTCATTGCATTATCAGCTGGATTCTTCTTTTTATGATGAATTAGCTTTCGTTGAAACAGTAGTTTTTCGATTTTTCTTGATTTCATACCTTTTGCACGACACTTTCTTCGAAAACGTTGATCTTTTAGATTCCCATGACATTTTTTCTTTTTTATTGGATTTTGAACAGCAATCACGTTTACATCCATATTCGAAATAATGATCAGTAGAAACAAATTAACAATTAAATCTAAAGATGAAAAACAAAAACAAAACGGGATATTATTATAACTAACTAGTCAATAGATGATAAAAAACAAATGACAAAAAGGAAAAATGTCTTATTTTATTAGAGAATTATTAATTTGATTTCGATTGGAAAGTTTCGCGTTTATGTTTATAAATGCATTGAATACGATCACTAATTTTATTGCAACGTTCATTAATAAGTTCTACGAATGTTGAAGACAATTTTTCATTTTGATTCAATGCATGTTGAGATGCATCCATTTTCTTTATGTTAGCTTCATGTTTCTTTTTATATTCTTCTCGTTGATCTTCAGCTGACTTCAGATATATGTTAAATAAAGTAATTCTCGATTGTATAGCAACTTCTTTAAATTGTTTCATTAATGCTTCTTGAGCGGATAAATTTTGGATAGAATCAATGATCGGATGATGAGATATTGTTGAGGATTCAAATGATTGACTTGGTAAATTGTAATATGCAATTTGTTGTTTTAAAAATTCATATTCTTGTTCTGATGTTTCTTGTTCATATTGACTTTGACAAATTTGTTCCCTCTACTGAAAGAAGGGTATAGCGAAAAGTAGCTAAGTTCGTATGTTCAGCCAATCAGATTATTTCTTCGAAAATCTAACATTCCATTAACATTTCATACTACCCGTGAAGTTTGACGAAAGGTAATCAAGGTCGAGGAATCTGAATCTACTATTAGTTTTTCGAAAAAAAATGTTTTGATTTTTTTACATGTTAAAAAAATAATTTTTTATGAAAAAGGTTGTTTTTTATAAAGTTTGACCAAAGGTAATCGAGGTCGGGGAATCTGAATCTGTTGTTAAGGGTTTTTACGTATTCATTCTATGGTTTTAGAGCTAGATATTGTTTCACAGAAAGTGGTTTTTATATAGCTAATGACACGCTTTCGAGTTCGAAGAATCGAAATCGGTGGTTTGTTATCGAAAATTTTGCATTGTCGAAATTTTATATTCAAGTCAGAGGTACAGTGTTCAAGAGTACGATGGTATGTGTTGATAAATTCCCAGGTTTATCGACCTGATGTTTTTGTAGCATAGAACGATAGATAGGTGAGGTGATGTGATTTGAAAGGAAAAATGAGAGATTCTTTGATGATTTCTACGGTGTCGCTCTCTTTGTTGGCGAATCATATGCTTGGCTTATTTTATGAGAAATGTTGGACTTTACCGCTTTAGTGAGATAGCATATGTCATTAGAAATATACGATGGTCGTTACTTTCATCGTTCTTTAAGGTTTGATGATTAGTCATAAAAACAAGGGGGAAAGTGCTGGCTCCAAGCACCAAAATTTACTATAAAGTGCTGAAGGTGCTGAACAGGTGCCGGAGGTGCTGAATAGGTGCTGAAAGTGTTGAACAGGTGCTGAAGGTGCTGAAAGGTGCTAAAGGTGTTAGTAGTTGTCGAAAAGCTACAGAAAAATAAAGGAGTAGTATACAACAGGATGACTTAATTCTCTGTTAAACTCATTCTTTTCCCACAATCTTGCTGAATACACTAATTCCATAATCAAATCAGAGGTGTGCCACATTAGAACCCTGACCACTAAAAAAC
>CAJNYU010001364.1:0-22140 GCA_905331475.1 Rotaria socialis
ATTCTGACATTCACCAAAATCTTCTACACACTCCCCGTCACCACACAAAAAAATTTCATCAACACCATCATTCAAACAATCGATTCGACCATCACATACTTCACGCCAATCGAGACACATTGGTTCAGCACCATGATCACATTTTATCAAAACGTAACATGTGAAATGAGTAATAGCATCGACTATATGAACTTTCGGTTGGACACTGAACGTTGTTTCCGAATAGTTCGAGTCTATTTCGAAGGAATATTGACAATAAGATCCAAACCATGGTGATGTGAAATTGAATAATAGTTCATTCACTCGATTAGATTTCATCGGTTGATCAATCGACGATGACCACATAAGAGAATCTCATGCGAAGTAACATTCAAACGGTATAATTCATCGAATGTAAAATTTGGATGAGGAACATTTATGAAATCAATTATTGTGGGATTCTGATCATTCGCTAGACGAATACAATACTTGATTTTGTTCGGAATTTGTGAGTTAGATGGTAGGTAATGCAAGCAATCAAATAGAAAAGAATCGGTATCATATAAAATCGATTGCAGTTCAAAAAATGCACATAAAAAGCATATTACTTGCAAGAAACCTATCATGATTTTGATACACATTTTTTCTATCTATTGACATTAGCACGATTGCTTCTGTAGGGTTCATTTCACGTGCGTGCCTTTCAATATTATATTTTACTGTTAAAAAAAATTGCTATATTCCACAATGCAAAGGATAAAATTATTATTATCTGCGAGTCAACGAGAAGGAATATAACACGATGCTCATTCCTATCTTGTATTCTTTCTTCAGTGTTCTGCTTCGATCAATACGCCTGTAATTGACACCATGCAATACAAATAGTTGGTCATATCTGTGACACAAAAGAGTATACCTGGTGTGTTGTTTATAGATAGATTTATGTACTGAATAATCGAGAAGTAGTGTTCAATCGTTGTTCTACAAAAACATTTTGAGTCGATAAGTCTATTCATCTGCAGAATGTATTAGATGTGTTAGTGACCGAATGCAACCGATCGAAGATAGCTATATCAAGTTTCGAATAATAACATACAACCCGAAAGAGCTCTAACTACGTATTGAAATAAATGATCACAATTTATTAAAATGATTATGCATATGTTCAAAAAGAATAGAATTTAAAAAGTAGTATTATTAGAGTTTCAATTTTAGACGAGAGCATATTAGCACAGCTTGACGTCGCCCGAGCAATAAATGCTGCTTATGTAGCCGTAAGCTCCTTTGTCTACATTCACACGAAACCATTGTACATTTTTACCAGCATCTCTTCCGCTAATGTAACAGTTGCATGGAAAACTCATGCCGTAATTGACATAATTGATTATGCCACTTGTACTAGATGGATGTTTCTTCATAGGACCTGTCTTATGGCACGTGATCGCATTGGTAGCCTAATCATATTGAAAGAAGAATATTTCAAACATTGAAAGTATTTCATGATAAGATAAATTTACCTGGCATGTATACGAAACCATGCAGAGCAACAGTAATGCTTGAAGAAGATGACAGTTCATTGTCATAGATTTTGTTCGTTTGTAATAAATGAAATAATCAAGTTACTGTGGACCGTCGTTTATATATTGAAGACACGAATTACGAACTTAACAAGAAAAGCACCTGCTTCATGAAATAAAACGATTAGTAATATTTTTTATATGTGAAGCGGATGGAAATAAAATAGCGCAGTTAATGTAGGTACTTATCAATGATATGTTAGGAATTGAATTCTTATTTGACGTTAATCATTTTCAAATGAAGATAAAAGTTTATTAGCCATCGTTTATTTTGTAATGATAAAAAAATCTTAATCATCACTCTGGCTGACGTATTAACGACTTGTTCTTCGTTTATTATTTCTCAGCGAGGGAGATCTTTCCAACTTCATTCAGCAGAAAAGTACTTCTGCGTTTTGATTATTTGTTTATCATATTTTCCGCCTTTTATTCAAGTCAAGTCTCAAATCATCTCGTTCGCTTGTTTTCCATTTCTAGAAACAGTCTGAGTGAAATTCAAAGCAACAACAAACAATCACGAAAATATCGGCTCATATCATCATAATTGAATCAGAGATGAATAATATGCACTTTTTGTTGTTGATTGTGACGCTGACCAATACGAATTCGGCTTCTATATAATGTTAATCTCATAAATTTGTACTCAACCGTGCAGATCAAAACCTTATTTAATCAAGGAAAATGCGACTCAGAGATGTTCCTTTCTTTCTCTAGCATTGCTATAAACGCAACAGGGTGTTGCGTCATTTCTTTTATCAAAATTCATGTAATGAGTAAGATTTTCGAGCTTGGGTTTTGCTTTTGAATCATAAGAGTGAATGAGAAAGTTGTTTCTTTATAATAGAACGAAGATATATCACTGGATTAGTGCATTGCTGATTCTCGTTGCAATCGCAAAAACATATTCATTGAGTATAAGTTTAATTTGAAAGTATTGTTTCTCGCTATTGAGTAAGTTTTTGATTGTATAAAGTCTGTAACAAAGATGTAAACAGTTGAACTTTTTTTAAAATTTAAATCGAGTCGACACCGAAAGAAAATTTTAAATAACTAAAAATAATTCTTCAGAATGAGCCCTGCTCCTATATCCAAACATACAGCATCAGAAGACAATTTCACAATGAAAATCCTCTTGAGGAAGCCATATCCTAGATTGAATTGAAATTCCTAAAAAATTGGTACGTTGGTTGCTACTTGAGCGTTGTTAATAGTTTTATTAGTTAGAAGTTATGCAAGACTGAATCTAGAATTGATTTATGCATATTTTATACCAGATAATGCAATAATAACGGGTGGCCCACAATAAATGAGGGTCTTATTATTTCGTTATTATCTCGCTCAATTTTCATTGTGCAGAGTTGTTCTTTTTCTAAAAGATGTGCCACTCAATTCTTGACAAAACGCATGTCGAGCATTTTTCTTGAAGAGAGCAAAGGAAACAACGTTTTAAATAGTACTGAAGACGTACTAAGAGGTCAACTTTCAACGATGAAAAACCGTGTTTGCAGGCTTTTCAATTGGCTAGCTACGACGGAAATAAAATAAAACAAGCATTTTGTAGCCCTTAAAACGCTCTATCAATGGTTGATAGCTGGAAAATTGTTGTGCTCATCCTTGCGAGATACACCGATTATTTTCGTTTTTAGATTTTCGAAAACATAGCTGTTTCAATCTGCAATTTCGAAGCTCCTGCGAAAAGAGGCATAACGAAGCAAAAGTAGCGTCTTTTGGTTTCGGAGTTTCTTTATTTTGATGGAAAATCACTACTGTATCAGATTCACACACTCAAGTTGGCATCAAACTCTCTTCTTCAATTCAGCTGGCAAAAATATCAGATTTGAGGCATTTTTAATAGAATTTTGAAAAGTCACCTTTTTAATTTCCAAGTGATTTCACCAAACTTTGAACTACATGGCCAGAAAGAGTACACTTCAAAGTACTCAAAAACATCGTCACTCTTGTTTTATTATGTAAGGTAGTGTAAAAAATGTTCTATCTTTTATCTTTACAATGGTTGTGAAAGTGAGTCGATTTGTATGTGTTTAGTATAATTTAAAACTTTTTCTGCTTATCTATCTTCAGAGAATGTTTTGATACGCGTTTGGTGAAGAATAGAATGGCGCATCTTTTAGAGAAAAATTCAACCCTGTACAATGAAAATCGAGCGAGATATTAATGAAATACTGAGACCTTCATTTATTCTGGACCACCTGTTACTTTAAATCTGTAGCTACCAGGATTACGTTTCTTCTGAATTTTTTTGGGATGTTACTTAATTATTATTTTTAATGAAAAGAATAGATGCCAACAAAAACATTATCTTTATAAAATAAAAAAGAAATAAAGATTTATTTCTATGATAGGTTAGTACAAGCGGGCCTCCATAAAGCGACATAATCACAATACTAAATGACCAGATATTGAAACTAAAACATGAGAAAGACAACTTGTGAACTTGTATGGCGAATCATGATGGGGGGAAAACGGTAAACATAATGTAATAATTTATCGTTTTATAACCACTTCGGGTCTTTATAATGTTGTTTATGATGGTTGGAACGATCTTCCTGAGATATTGACATATAAAGTAATATATATATACAACTTGCCAATGTCTTTTACCTCTACCTGTTGTCACAACTTTCGTTTTGTCAGCTACTTGTCGAAAGTTAAATATTAGATTCTCATAGAAAAAAACTTCTTTATTATTCATTTTATCTTTATTTTCGAAAGATAAAAGGTGTACTTATATTGATTCCATAAAACGAAAATAAAATAGCACTGCTAATTTTGAAATGACATTCTACTATATATTTAATTATTATAACGAAAAATTAGGTCAAACGAAACTACTAAGCTAATGATGATGACTAACATCTCGCTTACACGTGGAATATCGCACAAAGCTTTATCTATATAACAGTGGACTACAATAAAACACTTTCCCAGAAAGGGCAAAAGGAAAAAGACGAGAGCACGGTAGAAAAAGAAAGAAAAAGAGTGAAAGTGATGAATAAAAATATAAAAACTGGCACATGCGAGAATTCAGGCAGCAAATTCAATCCATTTCAACACTTGAGTCTTGTATTTTTTAAAAAGCTCTTCATTCGATCAAAAGCAAGTTTTTGATTTGATAAAGGGCTCTCCTTGTTTGTCTTTCAATTTCAAAAGTTTCCCAATCAAGAAAAATGCTCAAAATTATCCTCTTGACTTTTGCTGGCGTCGTCTCAGGAAACTGCATCACGATACATTGTTAAAAGAAAACTATAGAATATTCAACGCTTGTCTTCATTCTTTTTCTCATGAATCCTCAAAGGATACAATCAAGATTTTCCCCCTTACGTGCATATAAACAGCATATATAGTAATTCAGAATTATTGTGTTGAAAAAGAACAATAGTTTTGAATAGTCATAGCGTTTGTTTCTTCATTGTGTAATCACTAATCAAACACACATACCGTTAAGATGAAACAAGAAAAAACATTTCTAGAATCAATAATCTTAAACATAAAGCATCATTTCATAATCGTAATGTTGATTGTTCATCGTTTTTTTCTCATCTATTATAAATTCGCATGATGACACATGATTTCAAGACAAATACTAAAAGCCAATAATATAACGAATAGCTTTAGATACTAATTCATTCAGACGAATATTCTGAAGAAGATTCACGAGTATAAAAATGTTTTCTCTCAATCGATGAAATATTTTATTCTCTATGCTCCGAAAACATATTGAAATTTTCTCGGTAAAATAATATTTTATTGAATTAACAGATTCCGATGAAAAAAATAAAGAATACATTAGAGTTCTAAATGTGAGTTTCTTTTATTAATTACAGATCAATATATTCATGTCCCGGGATGCGATGTATTTTTTTTATTGATCGATCTTACGCCGATGATACTTTCATATTTACTTCAACACGTAATTGTTTAACTAAAATGTACGCGATTGACGTAAATCTCTAGTTCCGAAAAAAGCAAATAAAAGTGAAGAAAACTTGAGAAAAATAATATCTGTTTGTTATTTCACTAGTTGTCTCAATCAAGATACGTGAAAAACATTGAATCAAGTATTTGTTTTCTGTTTCATTGTACAGCGATACTATTGAAAACTTTTACCAACAAAATGGTATTTATACCGCGCATACATTTTTGGTTGGTTCTCCTGATAAATGTCAATAGGATAACCGGTAAGCTCAGAGTAATGATTTTCTTTAAGTTATAGTATGACTCTAAGTCTTGATTTATTCTAATGAGGAATACGAGACGAAGCCATTTCTATACTGCGCAAATTATCTTTGTACTCTCGAGTCTATTGATACATGAATAGTTGGAGAGTAAAGTCTTCAAAAGTTATCAATTATATGCATGCCGAGCTTTTCCTAAGTTGCCGTTTGTCATTCTATTTTAGACATATGATTAGAGACTTTTTGTTATGAAAATCTACACAGAAATTCAGTTTTATTTTAATCGATTTGTATTCGCAAGAAAAATATCCATCTATAATTATCTATTTTATTTGACGTGAATATATTTATATCGTTTTTCGTTATAGCCATATCCTTTGATCGACCACAGTTTTGTTGAATTACACCGTGGAATCCAATTGGAATTACCTTTGCAGATAGTAATACGATCGATAAAAAACCCTATGGTATGTTTGTCAATATTAACAATACGGATTACGTGCCTAACAGGCAAAACAGTATAATTAATGTGTGGCTTGAAGGAAACAGTCCCCCAATTATATACAACATAATTAATAGTGGAGCGTACAGTATTTTTGTCACTTCTGATGAGGATTTCTATTTCAGTTATGGTGAAGGAGGTGTGAACAAAGTGATATTAAATAATGCAACTACTTTGTCAACAGTATATTTCAATGGAGCGTGTTGGAATATTTTTATCGATACTAATAATTCCTTGTATTGCGCCTTATCGAGCCGGCATCAAGTTATTAAATAGAACAGATACAAGAAGAAGAATGGAATGCTTGTTAACTTGATAAAATGAAACCGAAGCAAAATAAGAGAGCATATTGATGGCGGTACAAAGATCTGCTGCCATAAAAAAATCAAGCGGATTAGAGGCATTAGAACTCATACATCAGTATGAACTATCATTTACCATTTGCACAGAAGTCGGTGAATATTCGCATCCGCGGAATATCCCTGATTTCAATCTAATTATTTCACGAAAAAGGTACTAACAAAAATGATGGAGTAATTATAAGAGTTGGTAAACATGTAAAAGCGTCTAAAAAGGAAACAAATTTATGAAATACACTAGTTATTGATAATTTTGGTCTAAACGAACCTCTTAGAGTGATAGGCGTATATTGGCTAGAGAGTCAGAAATGCGAAATAGATGAGATCACTCCTTTCATTACAAAAAAAACATGACAATAGCAGGTGATTTTAACGTGTTAGTAACTGAGTGGAACAGCCCTAAAACCGACAAAAAAAGATGCATTAGTCCAAAGATAGAGTGACGAAAGCAATTTATAATATATATAATGCACACAAAACTCACGTAAGCGTGTAGGTGTGGGTATGCACATAGAAAAAATCTCTAGTCACACTCCAGGTTGTATATTATAGATTTTTTCACATGATTTTTTCAAGATTGTCATTAGATCTCTTTGGAAAAAAACCCTACGCAGTGACGTGTCGACAGTGAACTTGCCACGTATCACGAATTGCGTAATAGAAGTAGGAGCGACCAATGTGGGCACGAGTAGAAACAGAAAAACAAGATGAAAGAAACCAATATAAATGCTAATCCAGTTTCCTTTAGAAAAGCGAACACATATATATTATATATGAATATAGATATGATGACTCATTCCAAAGGAATTCAAAGAACAGAAAACAAAACAAACACATATAATATAATATATATGTTACTATATCGCAGAACTCTTAATTGCCAGATGTGTATTCAAACCAACAATGAAAGGCCTACAAAACTGCACGAGGTTCATATGCTTAGAATTAAATCATTCAGCAGTTACGGATATTCTAGTGGAAACTCTAAACGATTTTTCCACACCTAGATAATTGATTAAAGAAACTTCAAACAGCATTCTAGGAAAACGAATAATGTGTGATTCAATGCATCATGATCTACTCTGGTTTCTATCAAAATCCATTCAAAATTTATTCACTAAATAGACTTTTCTATAGTCGTCCCAAATGATAGAAAAAAACCAATTCTGATCAAAATTTGACTATAATGATTATTAGTTCAAGTATGGTCCAATAGCATAGACAAATAAATCATTATTTTCTCTATGAGACTACGTAGAGAGACTTAACATTTTTTTTATAAGAAATAATTAGTTTTATTACAATCATTTTAATGAACTATTGTAATTCTCTTTGAGTACAATAACCAAATGAAAAGGATTTGATGACGTTGCAATTACAGCCAATAGCATAAAAATATTATAGTTGTGAATATCGAATCGAACTGAATGATTATAGTGATCTTTGTGTTTTTCATGTCTAATTATTGATGAAAGTGAAGTTTCATAAAAGTTCGAAAGCAACATATATATTATATCTGCATTTAATTAGAATATTTAAAAAAAACGATATCAAAATTCAACTATTATTTTAATTAAAAATAAAATAATGCTTATTAAAAATGAGTCATTTTTTTGTAGGAATGGGACGATGAGAAATCAGACGTATCGAAAACATCATTCGAATTAGAACAAAAAAAATCATATTCCATTTGGATATTGTGATCATCGTTCAGCTCGTATATATAGATTTTCTTTCTTCTCAAAATGATTCTATTTTTATAATGAGGTTAAATCATATTATAAATAAAATCTAAACAAGATATATTTTCCTAGATCGTACTGCTGCTACATTTACAGATCGGGATGAAACAGGTGCAAAAATATTTCCTCATCTTATTTCAATGCCTCTTTCACTGAAATCTCTTATTGTTGAAAACTTTCAATGTTTGGTATATGTTATTGAACATGCAAATATTTTTATTTATTTTTTATGTTAAGATTATTGTGGTTGAAGATACGTTTACGTTAAATTCTACGATAAGATTTTTTTTAAATATTTGAATGGAAATAATCTAGGAATAAGGTTTGGTTGATTATTTTTTGAGTAATAGAAAAATATTAATAAGATAATTAAAATTTAATTTGACTTAGGAATGAATTAATTTAGCTTTTGATAATATACAAGGGCAAAACGGGACAACCCCCGCCCATTTTCATTTGACTTTGAGTTTTTACCAGACTGATTTTTTCTGCGTAGACATGTAAAAATGTTTGCTCTCTTGTATGCGACCTAATTAAAATTTATTAATTAAGGAGTAATCGGTGAATGTATCTCTAACCATATGAGGAAAAACTGTAAAAGTTTTAGGATAGACTCTTCGGTCTGAGCCATATCAATAATAAAATGTTCAACAAGATCGAACTCCTTAAAATTCTCCTTATTAAATCCGTCTTTCTAGAAATTCCATGAAGGTAAAAAAAACGAAATTTTTATCTTATCATCATCTCAAGATTCTGAGGATGAGTTTATTTTCAATTTTCCTTGAAAATCAAGTTTATTTAATAAAAAAGAAATTTTATTTTAATTCGGAATAGCATTTAGTAGAATTTTATTAGCTCTTTAGTTTTGTTATAACTGAATATAAAGTTAATATATCTGATAAAACCTTATTAAATGCAAATGTCTCGAGCAACGATACACTTTTTCTATACATGTTTAATCATTAGAGAAACGTTCTCTCTTATTTATTTTTCTGTTTGGAATACGGATTTCTATTTTGTCGAATTCTTCTATTGCCAAGTTAATACTCGAGCATTGTGACCATGAGAGAGTATGAAGAGATCATTTATTGCTTGGCGGTCCTGAATTTTATTTGATAAAGAAAGATGACTCTATTCCTTAGTATATACCTATTCATATTTTAAGTAAAATATAATGTTTAGAAAATCTTTATTTTCTCCTTGAATTGTTTTAGCGCATTAGAAAAATAAGTAAAATCTTTCTTAGTCAAAGAACTAGATCAAATCGTTTGTATTTTATTTAAAGAAAGTATTTATTAAATATGATTGTTCGATTTTTTTGAACGATTTATAATAAAATTGAACAAAATATTTTCTGTAATAATTATTCTTTTTGTCCTTGTTTCAACAATTAAAACAGCTCGTCTATCTTGATATTCATGGCAACACTTCATCTGAAAAAAATCGAATCTTATCGTTTTCCAAATAGTCAAACTGATATTCATACATCAAGATTTCATCTTTGGTTGTAATTATTGAAGTTAATAGGACATCCCTATACGTCGAAGAAAATTATGTTGTTTCTCTCTTTTACTTAGCTGTTAATTCGTCAAGATTTATTTTTATTACTCATTGATTTTCGTAAATAAAATAGAATTTAAATTCATTTGTAATAGGACCTTTTCTTAACCAAATTTCTGTATAATTATTTACAGAAAATCTCAATATCCAAGGGCAACAGCTGTAATGGCAATCCTCAGTTTCTCGATATCCCCCTCATCATCGAACTCGTACCAGACACACTGAAGAATATAAGACTCTGAATCACACGGTAGATCTTGTCTACCCAATTAAGATCTGTTCTTTTCAAGAAAGGATTTAACATTTCCGAGCTAATCTCAAATTGTTGTTTTCAAATTAATGAATCTATCGAAGCATATAGTGATTCATTCACGAATTTCTAGTAGCGTATAAGTCTTTGTAAAGAAATCCATGAGATTCTTTCATGATAAAACTGATTTGAGTGATCAGTTTTGAAAAATAAGAGCAGCAAAATCTTTTCTTTATTCATGTCATAAACTTGATTTTGATTTATATAGAACGATAAATATTCATTTGTTATCAGCTTATTCTAGCTTTTCTAGATTGAATAGGTTTTAAAATCAAGATAATCATATGTCAATTCTTCTCATGAATGAGTGTTAAAAATCAGCAGCGAGAAAAATAAGTTATTCTAATTTGAAAACTTCAATGTCAGATGTGGTAAAATTTGTAGCTCCAGTGAATGTATTATTACCCTTTCCAGTTGTATCGAGGTATGTATTAGGAAATTTAGTGTAACTTGAATTGTTCGCATTGCTAGCATTTGCCAATTTGAGATCACGACCTCCCCCAAATTTTGCAAGATCGCTAGCATTATGAGCGACTGCGTTTCCTGATTGACTAGTACTGATGAGGTATTTCGTCGGTGGAATATTGTGAGGATTAGTCAAAGTGAACAAAAATGCTGTAGTGTCCTTCTTATCTGAACCATCCGAAGTCCATGGAATAGCTGTATAACCTCCAAAAAGAAAATTGTTATTTGATTGAATAATCGTTATTGTGGGTCCTTTATTATTACAACGTGCATGAAATGTATTTGCATCAAATCCATCACGCGTTGCTTTATAAATCAGTTCCCATTGTTGATTAGTTTTACCGTAAAAGTGATTCAATTGCTTTTTATGTTCGAATTTAAGCAGTGTTCCATTTGGGAAAAGTGCATTCCCTAATATATCTAGCAGACTCTTCAACCGAAAATATTCAGCTTCAATTATAAGACTAGTTAGAAGTGTTTCATCGTTCATAACATTAATTGGCACTGTACTTGTTCTTAGATATGCCAAAATATAATAAAATAATTTTCCATCACGATCGATGAATATACTTTTATCCTCAGGGTCTCTTTCAAGTTGCCATTGTTTAGAAAAGAGAGCAGTGAAAAAAGTGTCTTTTTCACGTGTTAGTACCTCAACGCTTGTTGTATATTTCTCACCTCCGATATCAAGAATGACTTTACCTTGAATTGATGTTGTTGCTAATTTAATTTTGATGTCTTTCCATTCTTTTTCTTCATTTGATGCATTAACTAATTTGCTTTCTAAGATTTTTGTTGTTTCTGTTGCTTCGTGGCATAATTGTTTAGCTGATTTAATACAATCACTGCATTCCTTTAATTTTGAAATAACGTCTTCACGTAATTTCTCAAACTGAGTTTCAAGCTGATTTACGTTGTCTCTAAGAGTATTTAAATTGGAATCTTTTTTCTCTAATTGCTTGGCCATTGTTGCTGTTTGAATGTTAGTTTTCTGTTCCTCTTAACTTGATGACTGAAAATTTGCTTGTCTCTTTTAATATTATCCTATCAGTCATCACGAACAATATTTAAACGAGAAGATATACTGGCGTAAAACTATGAAAAAGAATGCTTTCGATGATGCATAGATTGTCAATATTTACCTGTGCAACCTCTTTTCAATTATGTTATCAAGAATCTACATAGTCTTTCAGTTCTGTTTGATGTTTTTGTATGTAACATGCAGCATCGATACTTTTTCGTCACTGTCTGAAATTTTACACTAATTTTCAATAAAAATTCTTTGGATATAGTGACAGATACAAACGACATTCCAGTAAGACCCGTATTAACAATCATCATAAGAAAGAGGGAAGAAACAGAATAAATACAACTCTGAAGGAGAAAAATCACTAAAAAAAACAGGAACATTCATCATTATTATCAACATGCACAATATCATCAACATTATTTTTATTATATTTTACTTTTACAATGATGCATTATATTAATATATTGTGCATACATATATATCGGACACAATATACGACTTCGAACCAGTTCATCTTTCACTACGTTCCAGTTTGTTTTCGAACTGGGTAAAATTTTTGAATTATTTAATTTTATTGATAAAGTTTTTTTTATTCTATAGGTTTTTTGACGCGTATCACGAAAAGCACCAGGAGACATACACAAGAATTAGTAGGTAATCTTCATCTGATACAGGAAGTATATTTTTGTCATTCGAATAATTTTGATTTTATGAATTCGAATTTTGCCAACTACCTATTTAATCGATTCGCTTGCCACCGTAAAAGGGATGATTGAAAGCACTGCCAATTGGGTCACTTACGAAAAGAGGATGATTCACTAGTTCGTCTTCTTTTCCCATTCACACAAATCAAATATTACCAAATTATTCATGTTGGCAGAATTCGTTTATGCACACGTACCTATGCTGAAGGGAAAGTTGCTGATGACTCAAATATAATTTTTATCTTTGATAATGTGCAGCATCCTGGTAAAATTCGATCGATTTTTACCATTGATGATGGTGAACCTCATCTCCTTGTCGCATACATCGCAAACCTTACTCCACTCACTTGTGAAATCGATGGCACGGAGAATTTTGCTTATCGCAAATATTCTTTTCGCAACAACTACTAAGTGGAGCTACGTTCCGATAGAAGTCAAAGCTTTTGTTGAAAAAAGTATATTTTTTTCGAAGTTCGGCAGGTATAACCTACTTCTTCAGACAATCGACACTTGATCATTGTTCGCGAGGCATTGCGGAAAATGGTTGCATGTATTTCTCATCGTTTGATTTTGTTTGTTAAAGAAAGAAAATAAACTGTAACATCAATGGAACCGAAACGTTCAAACAACTAATCAATATTTTTCTTGTATTTGCTTCGGCAGTAACTTCGATTGATCTTTAGAGCAACCAACTTAAACGTTTAGAAATCAATTGAAAAATATTTTCTATAATGATAAAAGTGAACCAGAAAGTCATCCAAAAGATGAATTATTCGAATCAATGACAACAAATTCATTTATATATTGACTAGAACTAATTATTTCTAATGTCATATGTAGTAGACATCATTATAAAGGGATACTGATAATCAATGACAGTAGCTAAATATCATTGTCAATTGTTGCAAGGTGTTTACAATTTTTTTTGTAAAAAAATACACAACTTTAGTTGGTTAAATTTGCTTCCCACAAATATGATGAGTGAATTTACCGTTTAAAACTCTATAATATTGCTGTCTCTACATCTGTGAAGGTTAGTTTGGTAATGTTCACTAAAATTCTTCAATTGAGTCAAAAATCTAAATGATTCCGTTAAACCATGATCAATGTTACTAGATTGTAAATGATTTTTCGATTTAAGATTTTAATCGATTCATGTGGATTGAAAGCATCGTCAATCGATTATATTCGAGAAGAAAGTCATCAGTCACCGATGAAAATTGATTATTCGTAAAATTTGATTCAAATTGATTACTAGAAAAGAATCTTTGAGCGATTATTTTGGTTTTTAATCGGTTTTAATAGATGAAAGTAAGAAAATCGATGATAATGCAAGAAAAAACGTTGATTTCGAATCCAATGCGCGAAAAGTCGATTAGAATCTTAAAATTAATCAAAAAAAAGCCATAATTGCTAGATTTTCATCGATTATTGAAGCTACGAATCGATGAAAATCATGCATATGTTGATTTTTACGCTTATTTTGTTTACATGGGTTGCTAAAGACAGACATAGATCTTCCCCTATCGAGATACTCGGAAAAAAAACTTTCCAAAATAAGAACGATGGATAGGCGCACCAGCTTAAGAATAAATCATTTCATCATTGTTCGACTCTTGTCAGCATTTGCATAGAAAAACATCTGTCCACCACCAACGTAGTCTTACAGATTTTACTAGGACTAAAATACACCAGCATCTGCCGCCAACATCATTATTAAAGGCGTGTGCATCTGTCATAGATGAATAGTGTGGTGCGTTAATGTGCCACGTTTTCTAATCATCTTCTATAAATAATATTTTTACATTTAAAGTGCATAACGAGGTTACAATGAGTGACCTAGTAACTAAAGCAAAGTTCTTGTGATCGAAATAAAAAAATAAAAACGGTCCAAGCACTACAATCAATTTCAAAACATAAATAAATTATTTTTCAATTTATTGATTTTTTATTTTACTCTAAAATTCTAATGAGTACTGTTGACCGTTCGTTTCATTATTCAAGAAGAATTACTTGAATAATATTGATAAACAGAAATAGAAATGATAATTTCGACGTTTCGTTTTGAATTAGTATTTTTGAGACGCATGCATTAGATAGTCATTAGAAGGATTTTCTTTTAATGGAGCACCTAAGAGTTAGTGCTGGATCACACTAACGCTAAACGATGATTAACCTGCGTCTTCTAGTCTAATTGGCCTAGGACAACCTCCCACACAGCAGCAGGTATCGATTCCATTACCATGAAACTCAACTTTTCCATCGGTCACTCATATAACAAGAGTGACGCTGCTTGCCGCTTTTGTTTTATACACATTAGACCCTAACACAGTATGAAATAAAAAAATCAATCAGAGAGTTGAATTTTTTGACAAATATATTGCACTAATGACAATAGTGCTGTGCCTACGTGACGAAATAATGTCCCATTTCGTGTACGTACGTCATCGCTATTTCAATTCTTGTTGACTCCATTTATCGAACAAAAAAGTACATTATTTTTCTTCTTTTCTTCTTAACCTACTTCTTTGCCATCTATAAATAAAGGAGCGGAAATGAAATGTCTACTACACAATCATTTACATCGCAAACATGCAACAGTTGTTCGTCCTAATAGCATTAGTAAGTTGATTCCTGTCTCCATCAACAAGCATAGATGTATATCCTTCTTCTTCTTATTAGATATCCTTTAGCCTTGCAACGGCTCTGACACATCATGGTCACCGCCATCCTCACGGTGGTGCTCATCATCATCGATCGCGTCGTTCCGATCCGCTTCCATCGACTGGTGGGGATCACATTCCATCTGGTACTGGGGATCATGGTAAACACGAAGCTGCGCATCATTTAAAATCCGCTCATGGCAACCATTCTGAATCGCATGGTAAGCATCTTTTTAAATCCGGTCATGCCAACCATACTGAATCGCATGGTGCACATCGTTTTCCACCCGGTCACCAGGATCATGCTAAATTGGCTGGCCAGCATCGTTTTCCAGCCGGTCACGGCAATCATTCTGGAGCCGCTGTTGGAGATCATCATCGAGTGCCTGGCTCTGCTCCACTTACACCTGCTCCTGTGAATCATGGTAAGCATGATGCGCAGCATCATGCTTAATCGGCTGGTGACGATCGTTGTCCATCTGGTCATCGCGCTGATTCTATCAGTGAACGCCACTAAAACATTCGATATTTTCTGCTTTTGATTTCAACAATAAATCTTATTGAAATGTTAAAGAAAAATTTTCTTCATGCTATCTATATTTCACTTTGCGAAAAATATTGAAATAAAATCCAACTATCATGAAACATTGAGAAACCTCTTGTTTGATTTTACATTATCACTGTGCTCTGCTGGAGTAGTGTTGCTGAATAGCTCGTGCTCTCTTCGTCAGGGTTTTGGAACATGTATTATTAGAGAGAAATGTGTAGCTTCAATTTCGATTGTTTTATTTATTCAGATGCACTTTTCTACAAAAGCTTCTGTCGGTATCATTGTTGATTAATGTTATATTGATGATCGAAAATCGTAGACTACCGAATAGCTTCTTCTTCCGCCAGTATAACGATAAATCGGCTAAGCATATTCTTTCATTTTCTCTTCTCTAGTGCGTTGTCTACTAGTATGACTCATTTTACCCTTCAGTACGCCTAATATTTAAAATATTTATGGTGTTTAATAACTATTTGAAAACGTAACTCTCTAAGTGGACCTTCTGAAAGAAGAGCATAATAATCTATCATATCGGAAGCGAGAAGAGATAAGATAAAAGATTTAGTATGTAGTTATTTCATTCGTTCAATTATTGCTATTGAGCACAACCTGATGTATAAATTAATCGTGTATATGAGACCATCATGCTTTATATCCTCTTTGTCTTTCACCACCAACTGGTATTTGTCCGACGGTAATACCATCTTCCGTTGTTTCAATTATTTTTCTAAATATTATCTCTAGTTGTTTTTAGTTTGTTTTCTTTTGGAAACGCATTGTGACAGAATGCATATGGTAGTAAATTATCGTGAAGAACAAACGAAAGGCATCAATAATATTCGCATGTGGAATGTTCTTTTGAGGATTTTGTTTTCATTTTGAATAAACAACATGGATTATTTGAATAGCGTCTAGTGTAGCTGTAAGTACAAGAAGAATTTTTCCATTCTATCTTTTTTCAGTGTTCTCATTGTTCTACCCTGAAATAAAAAAGACACAAGATAATGCTGGGTGTATTGATCAATACTAGTTCTTTACAGTGCGTATTTGAGCAAAGAAATAAAATGAGACGTACTCGTTGTTTTTTTTTGCAATTGAGAGAATTCGTCGCAAAACACTCGATTGATCATTTTATTTACAATTGCGAGTAGTCGTTCTGCGAAAAATACAGTGCTCAGCACTATCTTCAACCATTTAACAGAACGAAACATTTTGTGTGCGTCTACCAACATGTCGGTTTGAATGGACTGTTTCTTCCTTTTCCGTTAATACCCATGTCGCCGGTCGTTGCATTATCATGTAACTATAGTCATTATTTGCTATTATAATGCATTATAATGGCAAATAATGGCTACAATTCCATCATAATGCAACTACCGGCTACATGGGTAGTCTCTTACCATTGATGTAAGCATGTGTTTGATGACTTTACAAACATAAATACAGTTTATTCTTTCGTTTTAATAATTCACATTTGTCTACGCCAACGATAGTATTAGATCATTTCATATTGACTATTTTTGCGTTTTTCATTTACTAGATAGTCAAGGATGATGCACATTCAGACATGGATCCACACATGATTTTGTGGCTCAATGCAAGTTCGTACAATGATGAAAATAAAAAATACAAGAAAGCCTTAACGCTAAATTCGGTAAAGTTTGGATATTCACGGATCCCGATGAATGTGGTAGACATATGCAGCGACCATCGACGAGCGAACTCGTTCCGATTGTCAGTGGTGGATTAGGTGCAAACTAGTGCCATCCCCTATCATGTAAGTAATTTACATAAAAACGTACGGTCATACCGTATACTCTGAAAAAAATAAAGGAGGTTTACAGAACCCTCCGAAAAGGTTATGTAGATTTTCAAAATGCTCCAAATGTGTTCAAAGTCTCAAAGAAAAGGATAAAAATTTTGACAGAACCTTTTGAAGGTTCTGCGTTTTACCCAAGTGCAGAACCATCTCTTACAGAACCTTTTTTTCGGTTCTGTACAGCAAAAAAAAGGTTCCGTGAGAAAATACGAAACCTTGAAGGTTCTGCACAAAACGATTGGGTTCAGTACGGAACCATTAAGGTTACGCACCAACGGTTAATGGTTTTGTACANTGTACAGAACCGAAAAAAAGGTTCTGTAAGAGATGGTTCTGCACTTGGGTAAAACGCAGAACCTTCAAAAGGTTCTGTCAAAATTTTTATCCTTTTTTTTGAGACTTTGAACACATTTGGAGCATTTTGAAAATCTACATAACCTTTTCGGAGGGTTCTGTAAACCTCCTTTATTTTTTTCAGAGTAGAGACCATCAGAGACTGTGACAAAGAATTCACAAACCGTCACAGACCTTGACAGAGAATTTAATTAATTAATTAGTAAATTAACCAATTAGCTAATTAATTCATTCTCTGCCACTGTCTGTGGGGGCGGGGGATGGATCCAAATTTCTACGCTATATACTTCAACACTCTTTTCAGAACGTGTTTCACGAAAATAGGTGTCATATGGCACCATTTATGGTTCTAGACAAGATACTGAACCTTTTAAGGTTTCACTCGCTCATTAATAAAGCATCGAGGGTTCTAGCTAATCCAAAGAAACATCTCAGATCCTCAATAGTTCTGGATGTTTGAAAAGGTTCCGTCCTGCACCATTTTTTTTAATGCTGAACCATTTTGCCAAAGATAGTTCTGGTTTGAAGCAAGATACTATATTTTCCGAACGTGATTTAAGTAATATAAATCTCAAATAGGTTATTGAGATCGAGGAATCCGAATCCATCATCAGTTTTTCGATCCGAGCTCCCAATGGTCAGAAATTGGGTGCATCAAAAAGTCGAGGGCTGTAAAATTAGACTTTGTATTTCAACTCCGATCTAAATTCTGATCGAAGTTTGAAATAGGTTATTGAGGTCGAATACTTCGAACCCATGATCATTTTTTCGATGTCAGGGATGAGATAGTTAAATGATGAACCTGTCTAGTTGTGTCCCCAAAATGAATTCAATAATTAGCAGTATCTTTTCAAGCGTGATTGTTCTTTTATCTTTTTCGACATGTCACCTGTATGAATAGGCAGGTAATGTCAATCTGATAAAATAAATTCAAGATTTTCTGTAGATAGATATGTATGAATAATCAATTCAAATGCAAGTTTAATATGATAAAATGAATTAGTGCTTTTTTAATATTTTAGGTATATGTAAATAATTTATTGAATAGTAAGTTGAATCTTACAATATAAGTCACTGTGCTTTTTTTGCTGTTTAGGATCGTCTCAACAACAACTAACGGCGACGTGGCTTTCGTGCGAATAACGGAGAAAGTGCTAACTCGTATTCTACTCACAACAAATCAAGGTAAATATAACACATAGAATGAAGGGTTAAGGATAGAATTAAGAGGTAAGGTTAGGAATAAGAGATTAAATATGAAATTAACGGCTGGATAAAACCGTGGCACGATATTTCCGCGCGTGACATTATCGCGCCGAAATTACCGCGTACGACACCACCGCGCATTGACATTATCGCGCACGACACTACAGCGGACGACATATGCGCGGAATTTTTTTTTGTTCTGTTCATATATCACGTATATAGCCCCTTACACACTTCACAACTATTTCTTGATGAAAAAGTGTATTTTAAAAATGCAGTTAAACATAGGTAAAAAGAAGTATAGTTGAATAATATTTATTGACAAATAAATTAATGAGAACAAAAAACAAAATCTAAAGATAACAAATAGTGAATAACATATTCAAAAGTTAAACATAGATCTGGCCATTTTGAAATACTCATCACGTCAAAACATTATGAAATTATTTTACCATATTTTTTATTCGCTCATCGATTTTCCCATACTTTTTTCGTTTATTTGGAGTCTGTGTGCCAGTAAGAACTTGATTCCAAGTTACAGTTGAATTGTGTTCTTCTCTTTTCATATCGTTAATAAATTTATAGAAGCTTGGATGATCACCAACAACCTTCTACATGAGAAACAAACAATAGTAAAGTAGATAAAATGTTAATTATGAGGGCTGCGTCGATACGAATACAATTTGTATCGCCCATCGACATCGTATCTATGTTACACTGTTTCCATATATATACCCCTGAAAAACCTAGAATTCATCAATGATGTAACGGCTTGTATCGGATTCTATTGAGACTGTTTCATTGTATCGATATATTGTAACACAGGCTCGACACAAGCCAATGCGTGCCGTTACATGCCGTTACATGACTCATGAATTCAAGGTTTTTCAGGGGTATATATATGGATACATTGTAACAGAGGCTCGAATCATGTAATGGCATGTAACGGGGCTCAGTTACAATGTATCCATATATATACCCCTGAAAAACCTAGAATTCATGAATCATGTAACGGCAGGTAACGGCATGTAAGGTCTTGTATCGAGCATCTGTTACAATGTATCCATATATGTACCCCTGAAAAACCTAGAATTCATGAATCATGTGACGGCTTCTATCGGCTTCCATTGAGACTCTGTTTCATTGTATCGATATATTGTAACAGAGGCTCGACACAAGCCGATACATGCCGTTGCATGCCGTTACATGGTTCATGAATTCTAGGTTTACCTGGGGTATATATATGGGTGCATTGTAACAGAGCCCCGTTACATGCCGTTACATGCCGTTACATGCCGTTACATGCCGTTGCATCCCGTTACATGCCGTTACACGATTCATGAATTCTAGGTTTTTCATGGGTATATATATGGATTGAGTGTAACAGAGCCCCGATACAAGCCGACATATGCCGTTACATGCCGTTACATGATTCATGAATTGGAGGTTTTTCATAGGTGTATATCTGGATACAATGTAACATAGATACGATGTAGATGAGCGATACAACTTGTATTTGTATCGGCGCAGCTATGGATGAATTCTCTTTTATGCGAACGAATTCTTCAATAACATTTTGTGGTGGAATAAATGGAATAGCAGCTAAATTTTTCATTGTTCGACGACTAGCATCATTTTCAAGGAATTCTTTTTTCAAATGTAGTTCCTGCAAAGAAATCAAAACATTTATGAACTGTAAGGAAAACTTATATAACTCATTATGAACCAAATAAACTCACACAAATATGCCTCCAGATACATTGTTCGAAATGAAAAAAACACCCAAATATTTCACATTCGGGACATATAACACGAAATGAATTTTCAGCTGCTTTTTCAAAATCGATTGAAAGGTATTTTGGTTCACGTGTAACATGTTGTTTGACAATTTTGAATAATTCTTCATAAGCTTTTTCATCTTTGTTAGGTAAAAGTGAGTAAACTAATGGTAAGCTTTTTCCACGTATTGAACCATGTATAGAGTACATTTGTTCAAACATTTTAGGAGCAACCTAGAAATGAAAGATTTCGTTTGAAATTTTGGATATATTTCAATTACTTAAAGCAAATGTACCATCACAATGCCAACTTTCACATTGATTTAAAAAATCCAATTGTTCTTTGCTTGCAAATATCAATAATCGACGATTAACATCATTATTATCATATAAAAGAAACTTTTGATTTGTATAAGTATTTTGAAAATTTAATGGAATAACAATATCGGCGAATGTTTTAGGTTCTGATGGAATATTATCATCTCTTCTAATACGTTGAATAACACGTTGTGATGCATTATATTGAGGACTAGTAATAGCAGCATCTGAAGATAATTTAAGTCAAGCTTCGTATATTATTAATCTTGGTGTATCATGACATTCGGCAGCTTTCTTCCTAATTTCATAATTATATAAAGCTTTTTCAATTTCGTCCGGATCTGGCGCTTGACATATATGATCTTGGTGCATTTTAAACGAATTTCCATCAGAACGAGCACGACCTTTACATTTGTCCTTTACACAGCGCCACACTGCCTTATCTCGGCGATAACGGAAACCATCGAGAAGAAGTTGATCACTTCCTTTACTTGAATTGATGAGAGACATTTTTTACTTATGACATATACTTATCTTGTATATATATATATATATATATGTATTAAATTTAGTCAATTTCATTTTATTTATTCTCATCAATCGGTCAATTATACTGATCCTCTCATTATTATCTGATCCAATTATTCCTTCTGACATTAGCTTTCATCCAGATTAATGGGCCAAAAAAAAAGAACAACCTTCTCTGATTAATAGCCATAAGCTTATTGATCAAATAAAGAAGAGACAAAAAAAATTCCGCGTATATATCGTCCGCTGTAGTGTCGTGCGCGATAATGTCAATGCGCGGTGGTGTCGTGCGCGGTAGTGTCGTGCGCGATAATGTCACGCGCGGAAATGTCGGTGAACCCAATTTATCTGTATTGACATTAATTGTTGTGCTTCGGCGGTTTTTATTTTTTTATTTCGATCACAAGAACTTTGCTTTAGTTACTAGGTCACTCATTGTAACCTCGTTATGCACTTTAAATGTAAAAATATTATTTATAGAAGATGATTAGAAAACGTGG
>CAJNYU010001368.1:0-12667 GCA_905331475.1 Rotaria socialis
AAGGTTCTGTAAGAGATGGTTCTGCACTTGGGTAAAACGCAGAACCTTCAAAAGGTTCTGTCAAAATTTTTATCCTTTTTTTGAGACTTTGAACACATTTGGAGCATTTCGAACAAAACGCTTCATAGGCTCCAACGTTATTTCAAGGTTTCGTAGATTTCATACTCAATCGCAATGGTTCCGTTAAATTTTTTCATATATTTCGCATGGAAACACGAAAGAGTATATGGTTCTGCGCCGTACGGATAGTGGTCTTCCTTTCTTTCAATCATGCCGAGTTCAGTATTCGCGTCAGGATGGGCCTCATTAAGTCCACTATGAGAAGGCTCCCACCGAAAACATTAAAAAATTTCAACCTTTCCATGCGCCGAAGCCAACACAGTGCATTGTAGTGGCTAACTTACTTTAAGAGCTTTCTATCTTTTCACGACACTTTCATTTAGATTATCGAGGTCCAGGAACCTGAATATGTAGTCAGGTTTCCCCATCGAGTTCCCATTGGTCCGAAAATCGGTCCCTTCCAGTGTCAAAAACTGTGAAGTGATCTTTTTTATTTCAACTGCAGATAAAATTAGTAGATAAGTTTGATATGTTGAAATTTAATTAATATGTTGTTTATATTATAGGTTCACTCATATTAAGCTTTTAAGTAGACTTGATTCGAAAAAATAAGCAACTTTGTTTAGCTTAATTATTGATTCTTGGAAATATGCAATGTCGGGGTAGGTTTGATCTTATGGAATCTCATAAATTGGTGTAATCTTTTGTGTTCTAGGTTGATCTATATGTGGAATTTTAGGTAAGCTTGATCGTATGAATTTATTAAATTTTCTTAATATTGCTATTGTAGGTTGATGTGTGGATGCGGTTTTTAGGTAAGTTTCACCTTTTGAAATTTCATCACTTTTTCATTTTTTTTATCGTACGTTGGTTCAAGTGCGGAGATAAAGGGGTAAGTTTAAGCTTCCCAGACAGACACGACCCTTAGAAAATGCGTAAAAACGCGCTAGAAATCTGTAAAAACGCTGTTTTTACGCATCCCTAAAAATAAAACGACGTTTTAACGCACTCTTCATCCGTTTTTCACCGTACAATCATCGACGAATTCTTTCGTACTAAGAAAATCTTCGTTAACTAGCGTTGATTTAGCTCCTTTTACATTGATAAATGGGTTCAATTATGGACACCTTTTATTGAGTTAAAAAATATTTCGTTTTTCGATGCGATTCAAACAAATTCAATTCGTATTAACCGGTTCAGCTATGACAACGTTTTATTGCGTTAAAAAATATTTCATTTTTCGATGTGATCAGTTTTTCTATCCTAGCTTTCATGGCTCAGAAAATGCACTGAGCAGGAGTCCAATATTCACAAGGTAGATTTTTTATTTCAACTCCGGTCTCAATTCTGATGAAAGTTTCCTGTAGCTTATCGAGGTCCTGCACTCCAAATCCGTTATCAGTTCATACGTTACCCGTTGGAGTATCTGTTCAAAGGTTACCCACCTGGCTATCTGTTTATACGTTACGCATTTGGGTATTTGTTTATATGTTACTCACGTGGGGTATCTGTCTGTATGTTACCCGCTTGGGTATCTGTTCGTATGTTATCCACCTGGGTATCTGTTTACACGTTAGCCACTTGGATATACCCAAGTGGCTAACGTGTAAACAGATTCCCAAAAGTGTATCGTCTTAATAGATACCCAGGTGGGTAACATATGCCAATATGTTATTCGGCGTAGAAAAGTTAACGTAGATAAAAATCGGGAAAAGCGCACATTTTCATGCGTTAAGAACGCGTTGATTTGTAAACAGTAAAAATGCGTAAATTTGTAAATGGTATAAATGCGTAGATTTCTAATTGATAAATACGCGCTGATTTTAAACGCGTTCATTACCGTAGAGAAGCTAACGGAGATAAAAATCGTAGAAATGTGCGCTTTTCCCGATTTTATTTTCGTTAAAATTTCTACGGGTATTTCACCGTTTTTTTTTTAAATTTTGTCTGTCTGGGTTGTGAAATGCTTATAATTATTTTTTCCTATTTCTATGTTATAGATTGTTTCAACTATAAAAATCATCGTTGGGTTTCATTTAATCTTCGAGTGCCGACCACGGTATGCATACCATTTCCAGTGTTTCTCAAAATCCAAGAATGACATATATTCAAATCAATCAAAAGTAAGTGGACATAGTCTATAGAGCAATTTTCTTTTATCGATGTAAACGGTTACTCTATAGACTATGTTCATTTCCTTTTGATTGATTTGAATATCTCATTCTTGGATTTTGAGAAACACTGGAACTGGTATGCATACCGCGGTCGGCACCCGAAGATTAAATGAAATTTGGCAGAGCGGACAATTAGAAGAAGGTTTGGTGCAAATCAGTTTGTACGAAACTTTTTTTGAATTGCTTTTGAAAGGTTTTGTACGAAACCATTGCTACGGAACCTTTTTTTTTAATCGTTTTGAAGAGGTTTTATGCGAAATTTTTTTGGTTCGGTAAAAAACCTATTTTTTTAGAGTGTACACCCCTTTTAGCCCCCGTGCTCCTTTATATCATTAATAATGTTGGTATCATACATATTTGATTATTCTCATGAACTATATATATTCACATTGTGAATACACAATGTTTTGTTTGAATTTTGCCTTAAAAACAATATAATGATATTCATTCAGTAGCGATACGAAAGCACTAAGTAGTTATGCTTAAGAAAATGCAGCAGTTTATATTAAAAAAAAGTATCTATTTTGAGAATGAGCCGTTCTCATTATTCAAATGCCGTTATGGCATGCTTGAACGAGAAAAATGTACCATTCGTTTGTTGTCAAGATAACCCTCCCAACGTACATCAAGCTCGTTCAATTGAAACCACTTGGACTCTACTCGAACGAAAGGTGCATGAAAATAATTGGAAAGCAAAACATTTGGATTCATTGGCTCAAAGGATCAAACAGAAAGCAAGAACTTGACCAAAAAGTGTTGCAGGCTATGATCGAGGGTATTCGAAAAAAGCGTCGGGTTATGTGGCGAGACAGACTATATTCAGTTTGTTGAGTACTGTTTTTCGTAATATTTTCCGTGCTCTTCCTAATAAAAAAGACAGCTCTGTAGCTTGTAAAATAACTGAACTGTGGAGGTTGACATTTTTCCAGAGACTTTCGCGTCGCATGTTACACAAGTTCATAAGTGAATTCACTTTAGAAATACTGTAATGATCCATTCATATCAGTCAGTAGATCATTATATTTATTCCACGTTGATTGATACAAGCTTGTAAACGTTCTAACAGAGGACCCATATACAATTTCTTTTTCATTCGATAACTAGCATGATCACATGTGGCTATCACGGGTGTATTTGTATCGAGACCAAGAAATTGATGGTTAGCTGGTGGCCAATCGAAATTTTCTTCATTATTATATTTCAATCGTCCAGCACCATTTGATAGGCGAACGTCTAATTCAACTGAAGAGACACAACAACCATTTTCAACACTAAATAATAGACGATAAATATTTAAGATAAACATTGTTGAACATAAAATTTCTTTGGGTTACGCGTGGGCCGTGTGGGACATGAAAATTCGATGTCCTGTAGACCTCTGCTGTGTACACAAGAAACCACCACGAAGAATATTAACTGGTAACATTGACCATCGAAACATGATAAACAACGATGAAAACTAAAACTTTCAGAAACTTAATATATTGGTTTCCTTCTGTACTATGATTTCTGTTTTTTCATTTTGAAAATTAAAAATTAACGATGAAATTATCAAATTTTCAAGCGATTCTCGAGTGACAAACTACATATATTCAGCTATGACAGTTGCTGCAATAAAAGCGATTCAGAATATTGTTTCTTGAAATAAATATATTAATTCAGCCGTTCACACGTTCTACATGCTGAACAGTGATGAGAATAACGTATCTCACATATTTAACCGATTTAATATTTATTTCAATGGTAGTATTAACTACTGAAGATTCCTTATGGTGACAATGGGAACTGCAGTATAAACGCATCTTATTCAGCTTTGAATCTAACTTATTATTTGATTACACACCAATTTCATAAAAGAACTACGATATGGAAAAATAAATCTGCTAATTATTCGTAATTACTCTTCTCCAAAATAGTTTATACTATTTTCTTTTTTGACTTTCCGCTTTGGAATACTCATTTATTGGAATCAATTTCGCTTCATCGACCACTAGAAAATTAATCAATGATTTATTTGATTCTGACCATGTCGTTTTAGGCTCCCAATATTCATGATGAGTCTCTTAACTAATGATGAAGCGTCGTATTCGGCTTTGAATCTCACTGGTGTCAATTGAACACTCACGCTCAAGTTCTATCAGTCGTGAAGATGTGACGCTTTTATGGTCGATTCTGGCTGCCATGGGCTGAATAGTACTATGGGATTTACAGCTGAAATATACTGTTAGTAAACGTATCGAAAGGCTCCTAGTAGGTAGCGTGTAATCTAAAATGAAAACGTTTTTCGAAATCATCTTCATTTAGCTTCGTTTTGTGTACAAAGCGTTCGATGCTCTCCACAACTTCTTTTTCACATCGTTAATAGTGTCTATCGTTTCTTTAATCGAGTGATGTTTTGGTGGGAGTGATTTTTGCTGGATGGCAAGTGTCTTTTCCAAATATGAAAGTGCTTTGACATAGTCGCCCATTTCATCGTACACCACACCAATACATGCATAAGAGGTAGCCAAACCGGGATGATTGCAAGGTAGAGCTATTTCCAAGATTGTTTTCGCTGTGTCGTAATATTCTAGTGCTTTTGAGTAATCACCCATGCTGTAATATACCGTACCAATATTGTTGTAGCATGTAGCCCGATTGGGATGATTCAGAGGCAGAGCTATTTCTCTGATTTTAAGTGCTTTGCCGTAAAATTCAAGTGCTTTTGCGTAGTCACCCATGTTATCATACACTGAACCAACATTGTTGTAAGAATTAGAAAATGAAGGGTGATTTGGAGGTAGAGTTATTTCTTTGATTTTAAGTGCTTTATCGTAAAAATCAAGTGCCTTCGTGTAATTACCCATGTTGTCATACACTAAAGCAATGTTGTTGTATGAAGCACCCACGTTGGGATGACTGGTCGGTAGTGATTGTTCTAGTATTTTATGAGATTTTTCATAGAATTCTAGCGCTTTCACGTAGTTACCTATGTTGTGATACAGTGCAGCAATATTATTGTAGTAAGTAGCTGAATCAGGATGTTGTGGGGACAGAGCTATTTCATTGATTTGATGCGCTATTTCGTAATACTCAAATGCTTTTGAGTAGTTACCCAAGTTTTTATACACTTGACCAATGTTGTTGTAGGAAGTAGCCAATGCGGGATGATTCGGAGGCAGAGTGTTTTTCGAGATTTTCAAATCTTTTTCGTAATACTCAAGTGCTTTCGAGTAGTCGCTCATGTTGTCGTATACGGTGGCAATGTTGTTATATGAAGTAGCTAAGTCAGGATGATTTGGAGGCAGACTTTTTTCCCAAGTTTGACGTGCTTTTTCGTAAAATTCAAGCGCTTTCGAGTAGTTACTCATACCATAGTACGCCGTTCCGATGTTACTGTGGGAATTAGCCAATGAGATGGGGTTCAAAGGAATAGCCTTTTCGAATATTTTATTTGCTTTTTCGAAAAATTCACGTGCCTTCAAGTAATTGTCCATGCTACGACACACTTCACCGATGTTGTTGTAAGTAGTAGCCAATGAAGAATGATCTTCTAGAAGAATTTTTTGCTTGATTTCCAGGGATTTTTCGAAAAAAGAAGCCGCGTCTTTATAATCACTTTGGAACTGTTTCACTACTCCAAGATTGTGATAAATTCCAGCTCTAATACTATCTTCGGATGTCTGTTCAAGTAATTCAGTATACAATTATGCTGCCTTGTTGAATTGACCTATTTTGAGTAGTAGATTACCCAGCCGTGACCAACCTATCTTATCAGCATCATCTCCTTGAATAAATTCTGTGAGTTCATGGAGTTGTTCGTCGTCATCTGATGTCAGCTTAAGGTCGACTTGATAAATTGGATTTTTGCTGTCAAGTTTTTGAATATCCTCAATACGGAAAACTGTATGCATAGAGAAGAGAATTTCTTCTTCATCCCTCAAATAACTATGTTCTTGAATAAAAGCGAATGGAGTGGATGAAATGATGGGATCTATAGACATTTGAAACAGAATACCCACCATACCACAGTTTTCAATGGCACCTTCGGCAAAAACTAGGGAGACATCCCGATCTTTACTGGTGGAAAGAAAATTATTGAAGGATATAAGTCCTCCTTTGTTTTTCTTGAGTTTATCAAAATCAGCTTCAGATAGTCCTTGTCCCCGAAAAACTTGAAAATTTGCTCTATTATAAAGATTGCCCTGTTGCTTATATAGACTCTCAATTGTACGATGTAGATCACAAATGAAAAAAACCATTTTCATAATTGCTCCAGCTTCCAGTATACGAAGAGACCAGTTAAGCGTTCGATAGAGAAAATAGTCACGACTGTACCACCAAATCGATTTTTCTGGAGAGTAATCACGTCCGAACTCAGCAATATCTTTCAATTTAGTAGGATTTCCGATATAATTTTTATACCAGAATTGAATAAAATCATCCTTGGCTTGTTGACCATGCTGCATAGAAAGGAGAATTTCCTTGAACAATTGAGTGTACATAAAAGAAGGTTCCAATTGATCCAGATTTTGAATGGAACCAGCTTGATCCACATTGACGAAACTGAGAGAGATATCATCTTGATTGTACTGCTTATTGGCTGTTTTCAATGCGTTCCAGATGGGCGTGGTTTCCTCATATACGCCTTTAATTTTGTTCCAATTGTTGTTCCAGCTTTCGTGTGAAAGTTTGCAGTTGCCATAAATGTATATACTATGCAGTTTAGGAGTATCGTGGATGAGAGGTACTATTCTTTGACCCATAATATTCGATACAATGAGACATACTTTTCGGTCTTGGACGTCCGTAAGGAAATCGATACATTCATCACATTGTGTGAAGGTATGAAGGTCATTGGTTATGATTTGAAGCTGTGTGAGCATATTTTTATGATCTTCATTTTCTGGGTCGAAGTTGTCATCGATCCAAATGATCCAGTTATTTTTCGCCATGCGTTGTATGTGTCGCATAACTGTTGATGATGCTAATTGATGTGCTGTAGGAATTGTTTTTGTTTCGGGAGTATTCTGCTTTGATTGGTGCCCATTCATATTGCATACAGCTTGTCATGCAAGTAAAAGTTTAAAATAGAGAATAATGTGTATTGCTTTTTACGACACAAGTTTTCTATTTTTTGTTGACACTCGAGCACAAATTCTATTTTGTTTCTGCTAAAGATACGGTTATCAGCGAAAAATGAATAAGAAAAACATCAATAGCATTATTTATGATATGTCTACTCATCGCAATTTTCGTTAAATTTTATCTACTGTATGGTTTGACTGTCGATATATTGAAAGTCCATTCTTATTCTTTGTATAATTTGCTTCGTTTTTCGAAACAACTTATTTCTCTTTCTGATAAGGCCACAAAAGCAGAGACATTAACAGTCTGTTTTTTTTTAGAATTCTTGAGTATGGCATTCTTATTATGTGAACGGAATTAAGAAGAAAAATAAACTGAAATTGAGTTAAAGAATAATAGAGCAACAGCTTTTTATCTTGTTTAGTATTCCATCCACTATCATCAATTTATTCAAAGAGAAAAAGAAATCTATAAAAATGATTTTTCATCACAGAGATGCTTGGTGACTCCGTCTTATTGGAGTAATTATCTGTTATAAAAATTCAGAAAACGTTCAACTTATCTCTTGATGCAGAAGGCAAGAAGGCGGTGTGTCTGTGTGTTTCTTAATTTTGAATGATTTCAGCTATTGATATCATGCAGTTAATTCCAATTTGTATAAAATGAAAATCTTCGAAATCAATATCTTGAAAAACAACCATACCTACCTTTGATAGATCTCTACCTTGGACTGAATATGTTTTCGATTAGAAACGGTGGAATCTCTTTCAGATTAATTAGAATGTCCAGAATCTGAAGATAAGATGTGTCATTTCCAACTAAATTCTAGTAAGTGGATTTGTTCCCAATGTATTTATGCTTCTATGAATTAGTAAAGCGTAATCTATTTGTATTCCTGCTGTTCAACAGCAGTTTACCTTCGAAATCATGATTTTTTTATGTTGGAAAAATTATTCTTTTCTAATTTTGACTCTCAACAGGTGCGAGCCTTCAAAATAACAACCTAGAAAATGTTTTTTTTTCTTTATCTGCTTTTCACACGAGAGTGCCATGCAATTAATAAATGAGAAAAACTATTTCTTAATGAGTTCCTGCTGCTCCACAGCAGTTTACCTTCGAACTCATGATATTTTAAGTTGGAAAAAGTATTCTTTTCTAATTTTGACACTCAACAGGTGTGTGCCTTCAAAATAACAACCTAGAAAACTTTGTTTTTTCTTTATCTACTTTTCAACAGCACTTTCTAGGAATTTATAAGTTTATAAATGAGAACATCAGTTCATGTTTCTATTTCTGCTTTTCAAGAGCTATGTCCTTGCGTTTTTAAATTTATATGTAAGAAGAATTTTATCTAGTTCTGTTTCTGAACATGAGTGTATTGTCAAATTCATTAATATATAGTATGAAACCCATCTTGGAATTTGTGCTGCTATTGTGATGAGATTGTGGAAGCGTAGTCATTTTTTCTTTTGCTTTAAAGCTCTGAAACATGAAAATGGTTTTCTAAATTTTTTCATTTATAATCAAAGTCGAATGAGTGAGTTACTTGAGAAAACTCGGGAAATATTTATGTGTTCTTTGTAGAGTTTCACAATGAACATGAGTAACGCTGAGACAGATCGTAGTTGCTCTTCAACGGAAACAGTGACATTATTAACAAGGTTGTTTTTTCCAATACAAATAATCTCCTGTTAAATATATTGCGTTTCTCTCGACCGATACATGTTACTTCATTGTCGTTATTTTGTAGTAGATTTTTCATTATCATAAACATAAGTAATCATGTGTTCATCGTGTGGATACAAATCTTTACCGTATATGCTTGGCTTTATTGCATTACTCGAGATGTACTTAGGAATCGTTCGCATTATTATCTTTTTTCAATCCAAGCCAGCTGTGGATCCCCCCAATATTTTTAGTATAACGGTAGGGAGCGGCAGCCAGCTGGTCCAGTCGCCTCTACTTTTGAGCAATCAAGCAAAAGCTGCATTTGCCATTGATTGGATTGCATCAATCATACCAACTTTTATGGATCTTTATGTCACTCTGTTCATCCTACTTGCCTGTTGTAGTATATGTGCTACGTGCCATTGTGTGGTGGACACTCTCAAAATGAGAGATCCTAGTACTGAAGAATGTTGTAGTCTTTTCTCTCTAATGCGTAGTATGTGTGTGAATAAAGCGAATCACCGATGCGTATCACTTGCATGTAACTGTCCATGCTACATAGCACGACCCCGACTTCGTTTTCAAGTTCGTCTTGGTCTTTTGTCCTTCTTTATCTTGCTTCGCATTATCGCCATTATTTTATATGCAACGGACAAGACGGTGCGTATATACGGTGGATCCATGGCTTTCTTTTGCAGCATTTCCGTTGTTCTCGTATGCCTAGTAATGCTTATTGACGTTTACCAATACCGAGTGTGGTGGTACTATCGACCTGATGGAGTCTACAAGAAGTTCCGATGCTGTTGCTGTAAACAACGCTTTCATCGTAGCCATAGACATTTTTTCCAGCTCCACTACTTGGAATTAACCGAGAGGCCGGTCGACTTGGTAATCGGCCGTGTCATATAACAGTATCCGGTCATTGTTCGGATCTTTCACTAGAACACACTGTCATGTTTCACGCATTTGACTTCAAGCCTCTTAGGCGATATAAATCTGGAACGGATAAAACCTATATTGGATTTCATCAAACAAAACCTGAGTATGCTATAGGTATTGCTAAAACAGGCTTTCGCATTAGTAGTACACCGCCACAAATGCTTGGCTTTGGTGTTTACTTTGCTCGCTCTTTTAAAGATACAGGTGGCAAAGCACGTTCCAGCGGTAAATAATCTTAAATTGAATTGACTTTATCCTTATTACCATAACACACGTAATAATTTAGGTGCCTTCATCTGTGCAGAAGTTAATATGAAACGAGTTCGAGTTGTAAACTATTCCGAGCTCTGCGAGGTGCAAAACACAGATGCATGGTGGAATGAGTACGACACAATCTACTATGCTCATGAACAAGAAAATCGTGACGAATTCTGCGTAAAAGATCCAGCACAAATATTGAATTGGATCATCATAATTGATGATGATCGACTGCGCCGATATGGCCTTGATACAGACTTTAATAATACTTGTTGCAACTGCATTTAGCATGGCGTCAAAATCATGCTAACTAACAAAGATGATACATTTTTCAGATTTTTTTTCTGAACGCAGTTCATGTTGATCGTTATCATCCCAACATATTCTATATTGTTTTAATTGATTATTTCTCGTTGCTAAGTCATATTTGTTTTCTAAGGACATGCTTCTATTTGGATTTAATACTAAAATATATCGAGAAATATGCGAAATGTACATTTAATTTTAATAGATGGAATAGAATTCAACTTGAGTCGTATGAGAAAACTAATTATTTTAATCATATTGCTTACAGATGTATTATGTTAAATTTAATAATCTATGATTCTATTGTTCAATACTCATTTCTCTTCAAAATCAGAATAGTTCATTATTTGATGAATTATATGGTATCGGTTAGAATCTGAACAAGTAATATGAGTAGAGAAAAACAGTTGAAGCATGTGGTGTCGTGTGAGTCATCGCTCAAGTGATATTTCATACGCTTTACACAATGCACAGCACACTGGTATAAGTTTGTTAACATAATGCGTTCCCTTTCAAAGCTATACAAATTCAATACTTTTTGAGGATGTATGTGCGTGTCCTAAGTGTTTTCTGCTTGTTTATTCCTAAACTCACCAGAAGAGTACCGCAAGCTTCTTTCTTTGTGTTAGGGTTCTCGTTCACAAAGAGCGACGGACACTTTAAACGTGTGTGTTTTATTATCTCTCTGTTTATTCTTTTAGAAAACAAATGTTTATATACACACACGAAAACGGAGACAAGAAAATAGAGGGAAACGGAGAGAGAAAGGAAAAGACAAAAGAAAAGAGAATAGATAGAATCGAGATATACGTTACAGTAGAACACACCGTAACACTTTGAAATTGGTTAATTTATTCAAGATATTTTAGAATTCATTGATTATTATGATATTACACCATTACTGCATGTAATGAAAAATCATATCTGGGATTTATCTTAAAATGCTCAAGAACAGCTTAATGAGTTTCTGTAACGCACATCATAATAATACATACATATATATTTAATAGGAGACAAAATAAGGTATATTTTCAAAATTTTTCACAAAAGATTGTTGCAAATAGGTGATAAATGTAAAAGAATTACTCGAAGTTAATGAAATTTATCAAATTGCTTCCGGAAGCAGTGACACTTGCAAATTGTTTTTCATTATTATTCAATTCTTTATTAACAGTTTCTTCCGCATTATTTCTATCACCCACAAATAAGGGTGTGGGTGTGGGTAAAGAGGCTCATCATACCCATACCCATAGCCTTTTTGTATTATTGCTATAATTAACTAGCAGTACATCATAAAACTATCGGATATTCTTGGAAGTGTATATCGACTGTTTCGTAGAAAAGAACCATCATAGATAGCGAGCAGATATTGAGTATATTTTCAATTATTCCCAATAGATTTTTCAAATGAAGGGAAAAGCAATAAAATCCTCAAATAATGCAAAACAAGCAACACAATTTTTCGAACCTACTATTTGTCATCAATAGTTAGATTTGGGATTAGACTCTGCCTTTTAAATGTTAAGGATGTATTTTTAATTTATTCGCATATTAAGTTGGCAGAAACTTAACATTATCTGGACTAGTTGCAATTATTGAGAACTGACCAGTAGCAAGTTCACCAAATGTTGTTGCTACTAAGATCTATTTAACATCCGAGTCAAGATAAGCTCTGATGTGAAATTGTTCATTGTCTGCACCATCGTCATTTTCTTGAAATAAGTTGAACAATCGGTATATTAGATAAAAATATCCATTACAAAGAGTACCGTAAGTATCCATATTACATTCACCGATGAAAATGTAAAGACCGGATGTCTTCAGAGAAATATCAATTGCTTCATAAAAGTACTGGTATCTTAAATTTTCTGAACGAAAACATGTTGTTTGATTTTCGTTTAGCATACTTGAATATCTAGATACAATGCCGTACGATTCTGTTGTTATCATAGACACTAAATACAAGTAACATTCATCGACATCGAAAGTCGACTCGCTGGGCCCTAGACTGACAGTGCTGAGGAGAAGAAATGCATGGACAGGACAGAAAATCCGTTGTTTGTGCCAGTAGCTGTTGGCGATATTTTTAAACAGATCTGTAAACAGGGTGGGAATAAGTGAAACTGAAGTAAGAATTAGACGAAAATTAAAGGTTTCAAGTAAAAACACTAAAAGGGAAGACGAAAACTGACCCA